>JBAMHX010000013.1:3242569-3260054 GCA_037177515.1 Pseudomugil tenellus
ATATAAAAACAACAACAATCATTCCTAAAGATAAACAATTCCTTTCTGATTTAATCTACACAACGTGTAGATTTATTGCAGACCGTCTAAATGCATCGTACTGCATCTGCATGCTTTCCAGGAACTGACCTGTTCTTGACAATCCAGTACTTTTTGCCGTCCACATCTTCTCCCTGGAAGCCATAACCCACCGCCAGCACGCCGTGGTCCAGCTCCTCGCTGCTGCATTCCTTCTCATAGTAGATTCCTAAAACCACAAGACTCATGTAACTTCCAGCAAATGCAGGTTTTTGGCACAATGATCATCTCGCTGGCGATTCCGACTCGGTTTATGGATTGAATCACCTCTGTTTTTTGTCAACGTGATCATTTTAAAATAAAGATCGTGCTTCGAACGAGAACCGACCTGACTGGTAGAACTGGAAGGACTCGTGTCCAGCATCAATAGCAACCGAAACGGGCCCCACCGAGGCAATCGCTTTCATCAGAGCGTGCTCCTTGCCGCTGGGAATGTCAACGAATCCGGTGTCGTTAGCAGCGCTGTACTTCGGGTCATAGTGACACGGCTGGTCGTCCTGAAACACAAGAAGAAGAACACGTTTACCTCGCGTTGCACCTGCAGATTCGAGGTTTCCACACTGCTGAGATACGTACGGTTCCCTGGTAGGGGTAGGACTCCTCAGAGTCCAGACCCTGGTTGTCCTGGACATACTGGAAGGCCTGGTCCATGAGACCGCCGTTGCAGCCCTCGTTGCCTTCAGGTCTGGAACAGTCCACAAGGTTCTGCTCGCTAAGCGACACCAGTTTGCCGGTTTTCCTGAACACCTGGCCCTCCAGGGCACCAGTGGTGCTGAAAGCCCAGCAGGAGCCACACTGACCCTGAAGCGAGGAAGACGACGTCAGGATGGAAACAAAAACACACAAAGTTCACAAGAATTTTATAAAATTGTCTTTATTAGAATATATTTTAAATTTCTTGCTTTTATTGTGATGAAAGCAGCAGAAAATAAGCAGATTTATCGAGTTAGAAATGGTTTCCTAGCAACGCTGCTGTTTTTTTTTTTTCATCTCTTCTCGGAGATAAACCTGCTATAAAACGCAGCCACGTTAGACGTCACAGTCCAGCAGTTCAAGCTAATGTATACAGAGATGTTTACTGCACCCTGGTCCGATGTACCGTCAGCTGGTCCGACTGGTTTCAACTTTCAGCGCTAATGTATGTGGAACAAGCCGCGAGATGGAGGAAGGGGAGGGGGAGGAGGGTGTAGCGCGCAGATAAAAGAAAAAACAGCCTGCAAGACGCAGACTTATCTCCCAGTTTAAGCAAAACACCAGCGTACAGAGTCCCCTCGTTCTTCAAATAAAAACATCTGTGATGACGAGCAGACGGCACGATGGCAGCGTGTTTACAAAGCAGCTGACTTGAGGTCGTGCCTTTTTATCTATTTACTGATAAACTGTTTTACTTCATCTGAACTACATCCGTTATCAGAAAAAAAGCAGCTTCATTCAAGAACACAGCTGGTTTATTTCTAAAACTTCCGTCTGATGTGGGTGTAGCTGAACCGGACTCCACAAAGATGTTACCTGGTCTTTAACGGGGGTGACGTAGCCCTTTTCCCTCCAGTCCACAGCGCGAGGGGCCTCCAGGAAGTTGGGCTCCATGAACAGGGACCCTTTCACCTTCCTCTCCGCCTTGTGCTTGTAGCCGTTCATGATCTGCTTGAACTCCTCGTGAGTCTGCAGGAAAAGGTCGAGCGGTTAAATAACAGCAGTGGCTAAAAGGAAAAGCTTCTCTGTGCAGCAGATCTGCGTCTCATCTGGTATCTCACCATGTCTCCGAAGTGGTTCATGCCCAGGCGGTAGGAGTGTTTTCCCATGGAGTGCTCCAGATTGTGCAGCTCGATCTTCTTCAGGTTCTTCTCCCACACCATTCGCCTCCAGCCCTCCTCTCTCTACACAAAACAAACATTTAGACGTCTCTGCAGGGGAGGAACCGCTTCAGGAATAAAGCGAAAACAGATCAGCACCTGATGGTAGCTTTTACTGTGCCAGCTCTTCCACAGGTTCCAGTGGTCATTCAGCTGTGGGTCCAGACTGGGAGCAGACAGCCCTGCACTCAGGCAGACAGCTAGCAAAGCTACAAGTAGCATTGTTGTGGTGTCCTACTGCACAAACAAAACATTTTTCCACATGAGAATGAAAACTTAAATGGATCACGTGTTTCTTTCTAATAATTTTAGTCATGTATTGCTGAGAACACCATGTTCACCTCAAGGATTTGCAGAGAAAACCGCAGCATATTCCCATTTTTACCGTCACATCCTGACTCTCCTGCCCGGAATTAGGACAACTATTACCCCGAACATGTATTGTTAACACGATGGATCACCATACCGACCCATGTGGTTGATAAGGAGGATCATTTAGCTGGTTTCGCAACGTTTTACCCGGAAAGTTGGCCAGATTCCAGGAAGCAATCCATGTTTTTTGTTTTGTTCGCAGTCACGGGACCTGCTGCCTCGGCCCAGAGCCAAGACGCCGGTCAACACCGAAACTACGACCGGGAAAACGAAAAGAAAACCAAAACTTTAACCGGCAACAACCAAATAGCGGATGTGCCCATCTGATGCTACACGACGCCATCGTTGTTTTCTAATTAAATGATGGAAAGAAAGTCATAATGGCTGCTCTTTGGGACATAACAGGCAACGACAAAGGCAGAGGAATAAAAACAAGATAGCATAGAATATAGGATAATATTCATAACGGAATTTTTACTATGAAAATATGGAGAAAAATCCATATAAGTAGACTTACATTTCAACACAGTTAGTATAAGGGATAGATATGCTGTTATAAGCTAAAATGACGAAATAAAAGAATAACCTAAAATATAAAGGCTTTCCTTTTTAAAGACAACCACAGAAATAAAAGATTAAATATTTCAACAACAGAAAACGCAAAGAAATGTTTAAACTTACTGTAAATTATATGTTGTTGGAGATTAAGCAGCAGAAAGTAGTCCGCTTTCAGCCGAAGTACACAAAGTTTATAAAGGCCTGAGTCGCGGCGAGATAACATCCCATCGAGCTCTGTGATTGGTCCTTTCCATGTTTGTTTCCACAAAGCCCCGCCCATCAGGTGATGTCACCAAGGAAGCACGTGATTCCCTCCCTCTGGAATGGTGTTGCAACTGGGCAATGATGTTGCTGTTTTTGGAAAACTGTTGCAGCTAAAACAGTTTAAATGACAGTTTGGTGTATTTATATCTGTTTATTTGATCTTCTTTTTGTGTAAATATCTCTTTTTATTGATAATTGATTGACTGCTGCTCAGTGCACTTGATCAGAAGTCAAATAAACATTTACATATACACACTTTATCTTTAACAGACACATGATTGCAGTAAAATACCAGTAAGTTATCAAAAATGTTAAAATATAACCTGGAATATTATCTGGGAACGCCATGACTTGTTCCAGAAACTTGGAAGATAAAGAAGAATGAATCATAAGATAAAACAATCGTTTTAGATTGTGTCTGCAGATTTTCTGCTGTAATTGATTAATTTAGTTGCTCCTCAAGCTGATCATCTGTGAAAGTGACTGATGTGAAAATGTTTATTTAAAGTAAGTCAGCCCCAAAAAGAAATAAACTAATCCGTTTACATTGGTCTACATGGCATTGTTCGTTAAATTGAGACACTGCAGGTTATTACAGGCCATATACTTGTTTCTTTGTCACGTGGCTTCTTGTTTACCTGTAAATGTGTTCATTATTGCACTAATACCTATGTTGAAAAGTTACTCAATACCAACCGATATGTGGCATTCCAGGTCAATGTGCTTAACCTTACAGTCTACTGATCAGCCATTGACCTATCGGAGACAAGTTTGCTACTCTGAGAATCTTTATCTTGATAACACTTTAACTTAAACTGATATTTACTGTCTGGTTTGCCAAACTGTATCTTGAAAATAAAATAAGATTTGGAAACTAAGGTGATCAGCTTTTCTTCATGCCTAACAGCTGAATTCAATACAGAACAATCCATATCTGACAAAAGGCTTCGCGGCAACCTCTTGGTTTGATAATTCTGTGGACTTTCAGGTAACATAAACTTTTCTTCCTCAGGTTAACCCTGCAATACACCCATCTGAGATACTGGAGAAGATAACACGGAGAGTGAAACCTCAGTGAAACTGTCTCCTACCAGAAAGAAGTAAATAAAACACACCGTTTTATAATAGTTCCAGTCAGACCGCATGTAACACAGAAGGGCTGCATCATTAAATATGAAGGTTTAACGTGTTCTTCGCCGCTCTGAATATGGATCACGGCAGAGTTTCCAAGAACTGCTGACTAATCAAAGTCAGAGTTAATCAATGCTGATGCTCATGTGACCGGTGGGGGAGGGGACAAACTGACCAAATACAGCTGTTAAGCCAGATGTGATTGATCCTCATGTTTTTGTTTTGTTTATTTGTGATAAAATGTGTATTGGTGCACACTGTACCTACTTGATTAACTTCACTGCATTCTTTCTACTGTGTTTATTTGCTTTAGTTGTTTTCCAGCCAGAGCATTAAGATGTTGCTGGCATATCGAAGCATTTCTCATCCAACCATCTTACACGATTAAACAAAGTAAAGAAACATTTTTGACATGATTTTATTCACAACAATGCTCCAAATGGTCCTCCTGCTACTTTTGAGACAACCGTGGTTCACTGCTGTGCAGATCTTGACTTCTTTTAGACTTCCAACATCTTTTCCAACATCCATTCACTTCTTTAACCCAAAGTGTTTGTGTGTCTGTTGCATAAAGTGACATGCGATACTCGGGAAATGCCAGAGTCCTGACTGCACAGTCCGGACATCAAGGAAGATACCAACAGTTATTTATACAATTTGGAACAACTCCAAAAAAAAAAAAGTTTTGAGTTAAACTGCAGCTTTTCTCTTTTTTTATGTGAATGAAAAGTGTTAACAGGAGAGTTTCCGCTCTTATTTTCAGTTTTATGCTCAACTGTTAGTTGCTTCATGTTACCTGCACATAAAAGTGGTTTTGTGCCTCCTATGCTTTTTTTAAAAAATAAAAAATATTACATTTTCCAGACAATATACACACAGAGAAAAAACAAAACACACATATGGCTCATAACTTGACGGGTATGTGAAAAGCAGGTATAGAAACAATCCAATGAGAACAGATTAGACGACACTACATACCTATAAATGAAAAGAGGATATAAGAGAATCATAGACATGTTGACAACGCAATAATGTATTTTTTACCAAACTGTTATGGATATTTTCAACAAGAATGCAACCCTCTTATTAGAATGGCAGAAATGTCAGATCCAATATATGATAAGAAAGGTTCCCATGTTTTACAAAAGTCATCTTCTTTACTGTGTAGTTTACATGTCAGATAGTTATAGGGCAACATGATCAATAATCTCTCTTTGCCATTGGGTCTTGGAGGGGACTTTGTCTATTTTCCAGTTTAAGAGAATACATTTTCTGGCACAGAAACGTTTGATAAAGTTTTCGTTTAAGTTTATTGGAAATGGATAAATCAGAAATACCCAAAAGTAGATAAAAGGGATTATTACTTTTATTAATAGATAGAATTTGATTAATTTCCTGTCCAATCATCCTCCAGAACAGCTGTTTTTTCCACAATACCATAAGCAATGTGTAAGACTACCAGTTTCTATTTTACACTTGGGGTATAGTGATTGTCCAAATGGTCCTTCTGCTACTTTTGAGACAACCGTGGTTCACTGCTGTGCAGACCTTGACCCATGTTTAGACTTCCAACATCTTTTCCAACATCCATTCACTTGTTTTAACCCAAAGTGTTTGTGTGTCTGTTGCATAAAGTGACATGCGATACTCGGGAAATGCCAGAGTCCTGACTGCACAGTCCGGACATCAAGGCAAATACCAACAGTTATTTCTACAATTTAGAACAACAGTTTAAACTGCAGCTTTTCTCTTTTTCTCCTCTTTTTTTATGTGAATGAAAAGTGTTAACAGGAGAGTTTCCGCTTTTATTTTCAGTCTTAATGCTCGGCTGGTAGTTGTTTCATGTTACCTGCACATAAAAGTGGTTTTGTGCCTCTTATTCTAAGTATAACTCTTAAACACAAACTGGAGAGTTAAATACTTACTACATACATTTTTAGCATTATATATTAATAAACAGGTCATGTTGTACCATCAGCATTTACCGTGTCATGATTGAGCAGCAGCTATAGTGCATCACATGATTTACCCAAACTATTTTGACACAGCTTTGCGGTGAAGTTAACATGGCATCATGCATCACATCAGCATCTTCTTGCTGAGAGCAGCTGATATATGACTGGATTGTGTTGCTCAAGCAGAGTGACACAAACGCAATGATTGACTGAGCATTTTCTCACTGGTTGGTCACTAAATCCATCTTTTAGAGGAATGTAAAAACAAGATAACTGCTGTAGTTTTATCCATGTGCAGAGAAAATAATCAGCAAGGCTGATGTACCGAAGTAAAAAACACACTAGTTCATCACATTTAATTATCAGCAGGAAGAAAGGTGTTTAAGTTGTGCAAAGTTCCACCTTTTGGCACATCACAGTGATATCTAGCAGGAACAATGTTGAATATCTCGTTTACAGTGCAACTGGAATCTAGTCCAAAATTTCTATGCAGTTTTGTAATTAATGTCACTTCCTGTTTGCGCTGATCTGTGTTCTGAAGAACAGTTAATCTGCTTACACTTCATTACATTCCTCAGATTAAGACTTTTGCTCTGTCAGCACAACACCTGGAGAAGTCCAGGACAGGGTCACTATCAGCACCCACTCAGAGATTTGTCTCAGTTTGGCAGCTTGTAACCAGAATGATCCAGATCATACAGGTAGCTGGAGATAAAGGAAGCCTTACATGAAGAAAAACAGAGCTGCTTAGATTTATTTTAGCCATAATTACGTTAAGAGTTGCAATTCTGAAATACAGAAAATAATTAGAAATAAAAAAGGACATTTTGTATATCCATATTTGGACAAAGTATTGATAAAAGATGATCCCAGTGGTCAGATTAACTGGTAGTTGAGGATGTTTTGGCCTCGCAAACATGCCAAATAGTTGGTAACAAAAGAAGGACTGGTAGCAAACAAAGTGTATAATGAAAGCAATCAAAACTTTAAAAAATGTGTTAACAGTGATACGCTGGTCTTAGGTTGGATAAACGTTTTCAACTTTCGAGAGTTTTAAATTTTTTTCAACTGATTATCACCTAAAAGCAGTTAGAAACAAATGCTTTTCTTGTTTAGCTACTCTTGAGGTTATAAGGTTAGCTAACTGCGTTAGCTTCAGTAATTTAGCATCTAAACTAAAAAGGCACAACCTGCTTGTTTTTGATAGAACTACAGTACTATTCTCAGGCATTATTTGTTGTAATTTAAAAGGTTATATTACTGGTTTTGCTAGTATCAAACACAAGCATGCAAGGCAAGAAGTTAAGATGCTGCAATGTTAAGCTAATACTGGCTTGTCTGATAAATCATTAGTAATAAAGCTGTGAGATGGCAGAATATGATACAGTGTCATTGTTTATTAGCTTATTTACACCATTCAATAACTGGACAGCACTTAGGTTTAAAAATCATAAAAATAGCTTTAAAAAGGTGTAGTAAAACTGACTTAATGCAATCTTACTGCACTTTCATTGTTCACTATTAGCAATATGCTAAGCTTGTATTCATGCTAAAATGTTTTCAGTGGGCTGATTTTGGCAGTAAACTAAAGAATTTTAGTAGAATTTTAGTGGGAACTTGAGTCGCCACTAAACTAAACAAAAAGACTAAAAGTGTTCACTCAAAACACATCATTACTAAACCACTGAGCATATCTTCACAGATTTACTTAAATCATGCTGGAAAATTCAGTCTAGGAGAAATATTTAGAGAAAGCTCTGATTTTGACTTTGTTTTTCCACAGTTCAGTTGCTTTTAAACTTCCTTATAGGAACCCAGCCTGTCTTTCTATAGAATTTCATCCTTTATCATGGTATAAAAAACTCACAACCAACCACATGCACTTATAGATCTACATAAAGCGTACATGCGCAACATCTTAAACATGTTGCTCTTCGCTGTTGTACAACAACCAGATTGCATGTAAAATAGAAAATTTATGAAATCTAATTTCATATCTTGTAAACAAATCCTACAGTTACTCTTCTCAGGAACAAGCACCACCTGACGGGTTTAAAACAACATTCCTTCTGAGAAACACTGAGTCAGGGAAAACATACGAGAATGACACAGCAGTTGCTGCAAGCCAAGACAAACCTGCTGCACCCGAGGCGAGACAGGTTGTCATGTGAGTGTGACTGTATGAATTCACTGCTGGCATTTCTGTAGGTAAAGAACCAAAATGAATCCAGCGAGGTGTAAATAACTGAGGGGAATCTGGACTTTTTTGGGTCCCTGATTGGACTTTGCTGATAATCTAAATTTGTTTGGTCTTGTTTGAATCTGCTGAAGTTTCCTCTGAAGCAGCCAGCTGAGATAATTTGTTTTAACCGTTTAACTGCGGATTCAGTGACAAAATGTCAAGTTGAACTCTCACCTAAACAAACAACTGCAGTCATATGAAAAAAAAGCACATCCTTTTTTTTTTTTGTAGTTTTCAGGTTTTACAAATCAGGGCATTCAAACAAACAAACAAACAAAAAATCATCTGATCCCTACCAGGCCTGAACAGAAATACAAATACACCACATTACATTTACTTACCAAAACAAAGTGTACTTTTTCAAGTCCGAAATTTCCTGGGTTAGATTCTTGTTTTCTTCAAGCCTGTTTTTTGGCACTTTGAGCTACTTTTACAGTTTCTGAAAATTCCATTAATGTATTACGGCTGCTGTTTGTGTTCCTAATCCTGCAATAAACCAATTTATTTAGAACTTTAGTGTAGGTTACCTGCTCTTTTTGTTCATTTTAGGGCCATCTTTGCTCCTCATGAATCACTATTTGCTACAAGAGCTCGTCTTCTTGTAGGTGCTCCTGATGATCATCATCTGCATTTCTTACAGTGAAAGAATCAGTATTCATGCATCAAGAAGAGCTTTAAATCCACATGGGTCCTCTTGGCAAGGTAAATTTCTTTGGCCTAACAGCTGCCAGACCAGCTTTCTGCTTATTACACGACAAAATAGGTTTATTGGCTCGAAACTTCAGCTCATGTTAAATAAGGAGTGTCCCAGTCTGTACTCGATGCCGCTGTCCTGGCAGCACACCTGAATAACATCGATGGGTAGACATTTGCAGAACATGCAAACAAACTGTTCAAGCCAGTAACTTTTAAAGCAAACAGGGAAAAGCAGCATTTGATCCTCAGGTTCTGAAGTAACATCAGGTTGAATCAGAAGCGAGACAGAAATATTAAGTAAAGAGTTTATTATAAAAATGTATTACACTATAAAGTGTCAGAAGAACTAAGAACATGGCATTCCCAGACATGCTAAAAGAACGTAACATAAATAGCGACAAAAAGACTTGTGCAAAGCGGTGAAGAGACCAGAGTCTGAGGGAGAAACTCATTCGAAAAGAGAAAAACAAGTTTGTTTCTCCTCAATATAGTTTCCATTGACTCGCAGTCGGAACCCTCGGTGGGAAAAAGAGGTGCAGAGAAACTTATCAGAGTCATTTATAGCTTTTACAACAAAAATAAGAACAGCAGACATAATATTAACTTTCCTTCCCACAACGTCGCTTCTCAGCGTGAGCTGTACAAGGCAAAACCAGAATGATGACACATTAAACCCAGTTTTCTCCCAGTGTGAGAACACGCCACATTTCTCTTCATCAACTCCTTCACTTCACTCTTTTCTCAGGACACATTCATTCTGCCTCGTCATGTTTGGGCCCTAAAAGTCACAAGAGCTTAAAAAAAAAGCAGAAAAGGGTGATTTTGTGGGAAAAAAAGAGGCCTGGAGTATTTACATCGCAGCCGTTTCGTTTGGCAAATTCAGACGTAAAGCAGCAAAGTCTCTGAACAGATGTTAACACTGGAAGAAGTAGAGCACGAAGGAAATACTGCACTCTGGCACCAAGCTGATCTTTTACAAACCGCCCTTTAAATCCTACGTTTGGAAATAAAAAAACCAGACTTGTCCACATTAAATGTGCATTTTTATGTTTCCATGTGAGGACAAACATAGAACAGCAGCTCACGCAAAGTGAAAAAGCTTCTTTCTGACCTACTGCGGCCTTTTTTTCAGCTCACAATACAAACGTTATCTAATGGCTTCCCTGCTTTTTCAGCAAAACAAAAAAAGACAAAGTGAAAGAAGATATGAAGCCATGTGTGGCCGGCCAACACTGACAACGATACTGGAAGTAGCTCAAATTTCACTCGGCAGAGGTGGCGTCGCTGCCACTGTGCAAAAGCCTGACGCTGTGCACGGCTGGCTGGGGGTCGACCTGATGGGGACGATTACTGGAACCAGCATCTACAAAAGACTACAAATCCTAATCATAAAAACCCCCCCAGACCCCGTAGCCAACAAACTCCACCCTGTCTGCCATCATGATTATAAACAGCATCCCAGTAATCGGAGCCACTCCAGCGAGGACGTTTACAGGCTGCAAAGAGGACGAGCTTTCTTTACATATAAAGGAAAAAATCCTTTCATCAGGTCTGAAGAGGATGTGAAAACATTTGCAGATATCGTTTGGTCTGCAGGTCCCAAAGTTTCCCCCCTTTCAGTGTTCAGTTCCTTCAAGTTGTGCTGCGGTAATAAGTGAGCAGGTAACAAGCAGTTTGTTTACATGCCTGTAAACATGTAAGGAAGCCAAAACTTTCCCAGTAAATGAGATTTGATTGGTTTGGAGTTGGATAAATGCAATGAAGGCCCGGTGTGTGGGCTGCAGTGACATCTAGAGGCAGAAGCAGGAAACTGCAACCAGACCTCACGTCATCTCCTCTGCTTCTAAAAGTTCAGGAATATTTTAGATACCTGTAAAAATAAATGTCAGAAAGCTGAGGAGGTTACCTAAAGCCAGTTTAGATCTAAATGTTGCATTTTTAGGGCATCTGAAATAATTATTTTGGCAGTTTAGAGTCCAACCAAAGTTAATAAAGCTCAGTAACATGTAAAAATCTGCTCTATTGTAGAAACATAAAAAATTGGACAAACAATGCGACTTATTCTGATATATTTGCTCTAAAATGAGGATGTTTCTTTTAAAAGCAGAGGAGACGAACTGGATTGCTGACATTTCCAGGCAAAAACCAGTAAAATGATCATAAACATAATTCTGGCTTGTGTTGGAAACTTTACTGAAGCGCAGCATTACGTGGTTTATTCGGGTTAAATTCCAATAAAAATCAATTTAATGGGAAATTCTGGGAGATATTCTGCTGGATGACGGAACACTTGTATCCATTTTTACACCAATTAAACATGAACGAAATAGTTTCCTGTTGGCTGATGACCAGTATGTGAACCTACACTGCCACATAAAGCGTCCTTTCCTTTTTTATAAAATAAAAACAACCGTAAACGCACAAAATAAAGGTCCTACGCTGGATCCAAAATGGCCTTTTTTCATTTCTTTTGCCTCTTTGAAATTTGTTTAATTTTCTAAAACTTCGAAAGCGTCAACAAGGCACAGTTCTTCTAACGTTCGGAGAGAACTACTGTCGTAAAAACAAGACGGTTTGTGCTTTTCGGGAGGTAGAAGGCCACAAAGGCACTAAAAAATGCTGTTAATTCATTAAACACTAAGATGAATAAAATAAAAATCAGAAGCAGGAAGGGAGATAAACACCTAATGTCTTCAGTTTTGCACTGGAGGATGATACAAAAGGTCCAAACAAACAGGCAGCCATCTTCTTTTCCTTTCTTTTTGCCTGCTGAATGTGTGTGCAGCAGAGTAGGAAGGATATTAATAAGCAGCACAACAATATTAAGTAGTGAACAAACACAGGATTCCTCTTTGGAGCTCATGACGTTCATTCCTTTCACAACATCGGTGCAGGAGGGAAAGGTTGGCTGTACAGCACAAACACAACATCTGCTTGATTAAAGAGCGAGCAGCTGGACTCGGAACGATTGCACTTCATGTTTATTCACTCACGTCTGACACCCTCCAGTTCAAAACGCCACATCAGACTAAGATTTGGCAAAAGACACTGAGCGCCCCCCCCCTCAGCGAGATATCACGGAGCTGATGGAGTTGTACGATGTGCCGCCGTTGCAGGCGGGGAGATAACCGTTTGGGGCGGCCCCCAGAGCCTCCATGTTGACCCTAAAAACAGGCGAGGCCTTGAGGAGGAAGTCTGCGGCGTCTCTGCGGCCCAGCTCCCTCAGCTTGGTCATCAGCGCCCCCACCGTGCTGTCGGCTCGCCGGCTCCACTCCTGCAGCAGCGCCGCGGTCGGGCTGGGCTGCAGCTCGCCGAGCTGGCGCTCCGGGGCGCCGTTCGGAGTACCGTTGCTGTGTTTGGCCACCAGCTCCGTCAGTCCCAGGTTCATGGCCAGCAGGCACCAATCTTTCCCCAAAGCGTCTGGGGGGTCCAGCATGCGGCAGAGCTTCCTGCGGGCCAACAGGGGCACGTCCGATATGTGGACGTTGGTTCCCAGAGTCCCCTGCTGGTAAACCTCGGCGCAGCCGAACGCCAGGATGCTGCTGAAGCTCTCCCGGTAGCCCCCCATGGTGTTGGTCAGCGAGCTTTCCTGCTGCGCTTGAGCCCGGAAGAAATCTTTGGGTTGGTAGACCATGATGGGGGCGTGGTGCTCCCGCAGCTGCTGGGGGCTCAGGTAGTATTTGGCTGTGAGCAGTCCGGGGAGGGTGGAGGCGAGCAGGTTCTCTGTTATACTGCATACGGTGTCCAGCAGGACGTAACACTTTGCACGCTTGGAGACCTGCCCCCGCACCTGAATGTCCACGCCCTGCCCGTGGTTGACCAGCATGACCATGGCCTCCACCCCCGCCTGGCTCACTCTGGCGCCGTTCGACCACAGGTGGATGTCGCCGTCGACATCCTCCCCACCCTCCTCCTCCTCCTCGGGCTTCTGCTGGTGGCTCCAGCGACACAGATTCACCTGCAGCTTGTGAAACAGGCCGCAGGGAAACGGCGTGAGATGCTCGGCGGGGACCAGGCGGATGCCTCCGTAGATCAGAGACTCCTCTTCCTCCTCCTCAGTCCAGGAGCGATGCAGGCCGTTTGTCTTGATGAGGGCGGGGATATCCACCATGGAGGGGTTGGTGATGTCACGGGCGCAGACGTCCATGGCATCCAGGATCTGTAGCAGCTCTTCCACGTCGCTTTCAGGAGCCAGAGCCTGCACCTCCTCCAGCCTGTAGCGCCCCCTGTAGTGGTGGATGGCCTTCGGGGTTTCGACGGAGAGGAGCTTGCCCAGGATGTTGGTGCAAAGCCAGCGAGGCTCCAGAAGAACGACGTCCTGCACCGTCTCACTCTGCATGATGTTGATCTGTGGATGGAGGAGTGGGGGGAGGAGAGATGGAGCGAAGGGGGGGACAGAAGGTGTCAGACAGAAAACTTTACGTAATGAAGCAAAGATACGATACAAAAGCAACCATTTGACTCGTAGTTTGTAAAACAGCTGCAGAGGAACTGGTATGAACCAGGGACTGTATAAATACTGGACAGCACCTACGCCACATGACCCAAAGGTTTCTGAAGAAACCTATGGGTCATGGATGAAAACGAAGCCAATAGGCGGGTCCTACCGTCGCCATCTTGCTGTTTCGTCATTATCGGAAAATCCCAAAATGGATGAAAAGGTAGAGCTGAGAGTGGAGCCAACAGGAAGTACGCAGCTGTAACCAGTGCTCTAACACACATCAATCAAAAGGACACGCCTCTAAATTTAAGATTAAAATAACATCGAAACTGAAGCGTTTCACCCCCCCCAGAGTTTACATGACGGAAAATCGGACCTATTAAACCGAAAACTCTGTAAACATGTTTATTTCAGCTGTGAAATCATTTTAACATGGGGAGTCTATGGGCATTGCTCTCTATTGCAGCCTCTAGTGGTGGAGGGAGGAACTGCAAGTATTTCCATTTCCGCAATGGTGTCACCATCGGCAGCCAGAGTCTGGTCCTTCTTAGATCCGGACCAACACTCACCTCCCCCATGCTGTGAAGCTGTAGGGCCAGCATACGCAGGTGATCCTGGCTGACCAGCGGGTTTATCTGCTCCTGAACGTCGACGACAAACTGCTGCCATGACGTGAGCTGGTTGGGTCCGCTTAGCTTCCTCCAGGTCGGCAGCATGGCCAACAAGCGCTCCGACAGCTGCGTCATTGGACTGCACCTCTGCAGGGACGGAGAGGTGGAAGACATTCACATCATGCACGTTGAGGAATAACAAAGCGAGAAACGGCTCTGCGGGACTCACAGCGACGATGCTGCTGCGGAGCTCCTGCAGGTGACTCCTCAGCAGCTTCATGTCTTTGGAGTTGGAGGCTCCGGCGTCCATCACAAACAGTTTGTCACTGATCTGCAGGTCGTTCCCAAACCTGGAGGCAAAAGCAAGGATTTATGAACAAACAGCAGCGGTGCTGGAGTTAGAGGCGGGTATTTACAAGCTGCACAGCCAGACATACGCTTTGTCATGTTAGCAACCAGGCTACGACCGAGCTGCTGTGTGAAGGACCCGTCCGTTGTTACGGTGACACGACGGTTCAAGCTTTGAAAGAAAGGAATTTGTTGGCGATGGAAGCAAAAGGAGCAGCGAGACGCTGAACCTGGACCGTTAAGTTAGACCCAAATTCTGTACAGCGGCACATACAAAACTTCCTACACATCACGTTTCGCATAATAAAACTGCACGGTGGTGCAGCGTTAGCACTGTGGCCTCATAGCAAACGGGTCGCCGGCTCGAGACTTGGCTGGGGGGGAGGTTTTGAGGTTGCATGTTCTCCCCGTGTGTGGGTTCTACAGTTTCCTCCCACTGTCCGTGTGCACGTGAGTGGTTCAGACTGCGATGGACCTGCTGTTCTCCTGGTGAGTCCAGCCTCCTGCAACTCTGAACTGGATTAAGCAGGATAAAAAAATAGATGGATGGAAATGAAATGATTATTTTTAAAGTAATAAAATGCAAAACAAAATAGAATAAAGTCGTAAAAATAAACTTGAAAGGAAAACAGAAGCTGCAGAAATAATTTTACTTTTTAAGTGTGAAAAAAAAACCCTAAAATAAACAAATCTAATAAGGCTTTGGTGATGCTGGAGAGGACTTCCAGTCGCAGTTCTGCACAACTGACGCCTTCAGCTACGTCATTGTGGGATTTTAGCATCTGATTACAAACAGATGTGTGCAGATAAATCCTGCGCTCCACTAAACATAATGTCTGCTGTATCAGCAAACACACATGATTTTAACTGTGTTTAAAAACATTTAAACTAATATAAAGAGTCATATGCATAAATGTAGAAGTTTATGTTTACATAATAAAACTGCACGGTGAGCAGATGACTCATTAGCTTTGATGCTAACATTCACACGACAGGCGAGCAGTTAATCCAGCCTCAAACGTGCAACGATGTCATGATGTTGAAGCCGCGTTCATCCGACTTTCGTTGCATCAGGAAGATAAAAATAAATAAAATATTCTTGTAAAACTTGTGGACTGAACCTGGAAACAAACTGAGCCTCCACACAGAACCAGGTGAGTGAAAGCAGCTGAATGAAACTGTAAAATGTGGTTCAATAAACAAGCACGATGATGAGATCTTAGAGGAGTTCCCCCACACTGACAGAACCAGAACAACGGCCCAGTTTGAGTCCTTACCTGTTGCGGACCTCTTTGAGCAAAACTCTCTCCTTATCGTAGGTGAACTCTCCAGAGAAAGCTCTGGGGAGGTTGGCGAGGTCCGCGTGGCTCGCAACCAGGACAACTGTGAGAGGCTGCTGGATCCGACCTCCAAAAACTGAAAAAACACAAGAAAGAAACGGGGAATCACAACGGCTCCCATCACGCATTCAAACTGCGATGCAAGTAAAGCTCTCCTCACCGATGTTGCCTTGCGGCAGGGTGACGGCCTTCAGCAGGTTCAGCCAGTAGGTGATGTGACCCAGCTGGGTTTCGTACGGCTCCTCCAGGCTGAACAGAACCAGGTGGATGGCTTGGATGTCGTTGGCTGCAAAGTAGTCGTAGGAACAGTGGTACACGGGGTTCCCTGAAAACTCCCACACGCTGAAGTCCCCCACTCCTACGGACAAACGCGTTAGTGTTTCACAGTAAACTGGTGTCAACTTTCCTGCAGGTTCATTCTCACCGTGGATGTTGGCGTGCTGGATGTCGATGGCCTTCGTGGCCTGTTCGTCAGCGGTGGAGAGAGCATTGTGGACCGGGGAGAAGACCTCCAGGACGCCTTTCGTCAGGCTAGGCTCAAACATCATGCTGCGACTGCGCACACTCACATTCTCGCAGCCCGGGTAGAGGTTGGAGATGCTCACCGACACTGAGGGCAGACAGGAGGAGGAACGGGAACCCTGTTAGCCATCTGCTGCTGCGTTCACACCGCAGGGTTTAAATATGTTGCGTATCATGGTTTATGTGAGACCTCCATCACACTGCAGAGGCCCTGCTGGAAGATGTTAGTAGTAAATATGGATGCTATATGTTTTAGCGTGTTAGCAATGTTAGCTGGGAAATGCTACATGATGCTAGATTGTTCCGCACATGGTTTACATTAGATCTTACTGTGTTGTAAAGGTCAGATTAAATGAGACACGACCTTTCAGACTGAGGTCACTTTCACAAAGATGGGATGTAAATCCCATCTACCACAAGTGTAGGAAAGCTGAGTCAGATCAGAAGAAAATGGATTTGTGATGTTCAGATTGTGATGAAATGATAAGAAATGGGTCACATGAGCGAAAACCACAGGCTGTATAAAGATGGAAGGAACTTCTGAAGCTCGTTGGGAGGTTCCTACTGCATTCGGTCGCACATGCCGCCGATCCCGGAAAATACAAAAAGGATCACAGAAGTGGAGCCGAGAGGGGAGGGTGTGTACGTGGATGACTGACGATTATCAAACTCCGAGCCTGTAGCTAATAGCTAACAGAGCTAACTCGGATCTAATGCAGATAGGTGGTTAGCCAGCTTAAAAAACATTTGTGCTACATTTTCCTTTCTTATCGCAGATATCAGCTACCTGTCAGTTTAAAGGACATAACATGCCAAATTTCAGGATGAAATAACATCTAAAGAAATGACTTTTAAAAAAATTCAAACCCCTCACAGCTGTCATGAAAGCTAAAATGTTTTTGTACAAGATTGTAAACATGTTTATTTCTGCTGTGAAGTTGCTCTTTTTAACATGGGAGTCAATGCAGATTTCCTCTGTTATGAAGCCTCTAGTGCGGTGTTTCTCAAACTTTTTCAGCTCAAGGACCACTTGACCTATGAACCAAACATTCACGGACCACCAAATTCAATTAG
>JBAMHX010000013.1:3278283-3292672 GCA_037177515.1 Pseudomugil tenellus
CCAAAACAAACTCTACTGGCGATGAGAAACCATAACAAACCCTACTGGTGATGAGAAACCAAAACAAACCCTACTGGTGATGAGAAACCTAAACAAACCCTAATGGTGATGAGAGACCAACACAAACCCTACTGGTGATGAGAAACCAAAACAAACCCTACTGGTGATGAGAAACCATTACAAACCCTACTGGTGATGAGACCACTCACCCTGTCTGCCAGGTCTGTGTTGGTACGGATGCTGCATAGGTAGCTCACAACATCCACGTTGCCATAGCGAGAAGCCACGTGAAGAGCAGTCTCCCCGGACTTTAAAGAAAATAGAATTAAGTCACATTTGATTTGCATGGAAAACAAAAAACACAAAAGAAGTCCCAGATTTTCCTTTTAAATTTGAGGCAATAGAAGCTAAACACTGTGAGTTAGGGTTAGGTTACTTCCATTCTGAAAATATCTTCTCAGTTATGATCCTTTTGCTTTTAAGCTTATATCTACCAGAAAGAGGAGGCTGACTGGATGAAAAGATAAATACATTTATTGTTATATCAAGTTTGTTTACATTTTAGTTTTGTTATCGACTTCTTTCTCCCCTAACTTTAAAAGGGGTCGTAACAAGGATGAAAGTGGTCACACACGGTCACTTTGGAAATAAAGTTAGATTAAACTTTATTGACATAAACTAGATACAGATGAGGAAAGAGGCTGGAGTGCAGATGTTGCAAAGCTGTTGCAAAGACAAGATAGAAGCGATCCACGAGCTCACTCAATGAGAGGCCACATAAGCCGCGTCACAAGCCAAACACTGACACTAGCATTGCTTTCAACAGCCGTTTCTATAGCAACAACCAATAAGCTGATAAAGAGCCAGGTGTGTGAAAACAGAGTAAATGTGTGTGTGTTTTGCAGCTTTAACAGCAGGGGTTGGTGAGTAATAGATGATAGGTAGGGTTGTGTGTTTTTAACACGCAGAGAGGAGAAGAGACCGTTCACCTTATCTTGGACGTCCAGAGGGCATTTCTTTTCATGGAGGTATTTCAGGGTCTCCACGTGGCCGTGTCTCGCTGCGTAGTAGATAGCGTTGGCTCCGCTCTGAAGATTCCGGAGAGAAGAACATTCCAGCTTTTTATCTCAGCCAGATGATGTAAACACACTGCTCACTGTGTTTCTGACAAGCAAGCTGCTTCAGGATGACCTAGCATCTTAAAGCTGGGACTCGAATTAGTCATGGCGCTGCCATGGCAACAGTGTAAAACTGTGCCTGGCAGAAATCTGGTGCACATGTCTGCTACTCAGACAGCTCTGATGACACAAACCAAACAACTTCACACACATTAGGGCCGCTTCCTGTCGACAAAGGGCTAACCTGCTGCTGGTCAGGTAACAGTGTGCAGAGCATTTCACATTACTTTGAAACTCTGATGTAAAAAAAAATTAACATTTTTGTCACTCAAGCCATCTAGAATGGTTCGCATGTTGTAAAAGTCCATGCTGGACACGTCCTAAAATGTCCTGAAGTGGACATTTTAGGACTTAATTTAAAGCAGCTCTGACATATAATCATCCCTGACTGTAAAATGTCACAGCGAGAACAAAAAGCAAAGTTTTTACCTTGTCGTTAGCCTGGATTTCTGCTCCTTTTCTCATCAGCACCTCAATGATCTGGATGTTGCCGCAGCCGGCAGCAATTAGGAGGGGAGGGGTCCCGTGCTGCAACAAACAAGCAGAACGCTTTACACTGCGGCCATTTAAAAAGGGTCAAATGCTGCTTTGTGTTCAGATATTCATCAATGTAAGCATATTTTCACTACGTTCACACTGCGTCTGCTTTAAACGGAGCCAGATTTGCTTCCAGGGACACTACAACCCGTTTGACTCGGTACGAACACCAACCGCACTCTGATGCGTACTAAAGGAGCAAACTCTGGTCTGCTGCCTGCATTACATTTAATTTCATACATTTAATAACCTTCAAAAGTGTATTTTTGCGGGCGCGTCCCACCGTATCGAGCTGTTTTCACCCGGTCACACCGAGAGAACTTGGTCCTTATGAGTTAGGAATAGTTCTAACATAATTTAGTTTTAGTTGCTTTGGAGTTATTGCTCTAAACGTGGAAGGCGTCCGGTGTCTTTATGTCCTAAGTTTGATATGAAGGATTCCCCCCCACTGCTACATAGTTCACACACCTCATGTGTGGGTTCGACTGACGCTATCTGCAGTAATTCAGGTGTTTTTTCTCTTTGCCTTCTTAAGAATCTCTCATCTTGTGATCGAAGGTCATCGTCCTCTCAGACATAATGCTTCCTCTGATTTCTGCTTCCCGTTTTTTCCAGTGTAGGAGTTTAACAGCTTCACTTCCCCACATCACACATCAGCTGTCGGTGCACAGCATCGTCTTCCCCACTGAGGCTGAACAAAGAGTTGCGTGAACATATACCTCTCCGCTGTGAGGTGTGAAGAGAAAAAAAGGTTTGACTCTTTTCTTCTTGAAGCTGCTTCATGTTTCCACTCAGCAGCACAGCACATCCGAGGAAAAGCTGCTGTAAACAACACGACCCTTCAGTTTATTAACCCGACCAGAAGGCATTTTTCCTTTAAAAAAGCCTAAAAACTAAAACTTTAAAGCCTGTCTGAGGCGAGTCCTCACAACAGAACATCTTTAATGTTTCACCTGGTTCTCAAGACGTCATTATTTGCTTTAATTTTTACCTTTTCAAGCAAAATAATCCAAAATAATCTGGAAATTAACTCAGATTCAGCAACTGTTTCTGATGCTGCCATCATGTGGGTTGGGAATAATGGAAAATACCACTTGTCGAGGTCAAATTTGCACACGAACACCCACTTTTGATGTAATTTCACTGGAGAACTCGGACATTATTTTGATACTTGAGTTGCAAAGATTTTGGATTTAACTTGTCAAAATGGCGAAGAGCAGCGAAGAAAATGTGTACGGTAAAATTGTGCAGGCTAAATGTTTTACTTGTGTTAGCTCACTGTTAAATCATGTTGCGTAAATGACTTATGCATATTCCCTTCGTGTTTAATAAAAATACTGTTATTCTTTCTTATAACCTAGCAAATCAGATGCTAGCTACAGCTAGCAGTTAGTCAACAATCTGTAAGCTACATTTCTCTCCTTAATTTACATCCAGGACTGTTTTACCCACATAGCAGCTTATTGCAAAGTTTCTGTTCGCCTTTTTAATTATACTACGACCACAACATCACGTGAACAGATCAACTCGTAATTTCCTATTTACAAGTAGAAAGTATAATTTTGTTCCATAGCACATTAAGGCAGCATGAGAGACACCTTATGTCATCAAGAGGGATTTTAATCTATTAGATTTTAATCTATTAGTATAGTATAGTATAGTAATGATAATACTATAGAGAATAAATAAACCGAGGACGGCCACCATGCAGGACGGCGGCCATGCAGGACTCAGGAGTGTCTCCTGAGTCAGTCGTGACTCGGGAGACACTATTTGCTTTATTTCCTTCTGCGAAATGCTTCTCTTGTAATCCGAAGCGAGTTTGCAGAAAGTTAAAAGCTACTTTTGTGATCTGACACTTTAATTTAGTCTCTAAAAGCAGAAACTCACTTTGCTTTCCTCTGATTTTATTGGACTACAAGCGACTATGTGTGTGTACACACACACACTTGTCCAGATGTGTGTGAGAGCGTTTGGATGATAAAAACAACCTTGTTGGGCTGGTTCACGTCGTAACTGTTCAAGGAGCCGAGCAGATGTTGCAGACCGGGCACGTTGTCATCGTTTATGGCGTGGATGATGGCCTTCATCACAAAGGAGTCCTCCTCATCCTGGAAAGTTGGGGAAAACAGTAAAGTCATATTAAATCAGATGAATTTTCCTGTTTACGCAGCTCCACATGAAAGATTAAGACTCTGCTGATGACATGTGATGAAGTCTGCAGCGCATTGCAGAAATCCGCTGCGAGGCATTTCTGCACAGCGATGAAGAGGATGGAGGCCCGGTCGATGTGGCATTAGCTCAGCCAAGCTTAACACATTCCCGGACAACCTTCCTGCTGGGTGAGGCATGCCGACAGCACCTGCGAGTGCTGCTTGTGGGAATATAAACGCTGTTAAAGCTGCAGGACGAGGTATTAAACATCTCTTCTCTAAAAGATCATTTCTATATTTGACCTCAAAACAAATAAATTATATTTTGAGTCACTGTGCGACACTTTCTACCTTGTTGAATATTTAATTTGATCAAAACTCATTTAGTTCTCTGTAACTCATCTAAGATTTCTCCATTCCGACACTCAGAGGTCAGAAAGTTTCTGTTGTCTGGTCGACGCTACAGACACCTGTGAAGAAATCGCTTTATCAGTAGAAAAATGAAAGAAAAGTAAACGCACATTTAGCCGTAAAACAACTGGGACAAGTTGAATGCTGCAGCGTCGTCATGTCGACTGTACGAACAGATTCATTGAGTTAGAAGACGTGGCAGAAGTTTCCTCTCGTGCTGAATCTGGTTCAAAGCAACAAACTGAAAAATCAAGTTTAACAAACGTGACGGGCGGCTCTTCCAGCGCAACGAGGAAAAGATCAATTAGACATGATAGAGATTGTCAAACTGGAAATACCAAAGCTGAGGCTCTGAATGAGCGATTCCAATGGAGCGAAACTGAAACTCGTTAACCTGCCAGTCTTCACTCAGTTTATTTCAGTTTATTTCAGTTTATTTTACTTTAGACAGCAGAGATCATGTGACGTCCTGTTGCTGCATTAACGCTTCACTCAGTCAGTCTGGATGGTGCGACAAACCACAAACAGACACTCTGGATAAGATCTCAGTTGTAATGTTGCCGAACTGCCCTGCCCATCCGGTCTTTCCTCGGATCTCTCCCTCCCAAGCTTATGGCTGGTTTTTGCAAATGAAACGGGGTCTTACCAGTGTATCGTCGCTGCGAGCCACGCTCATGTTGCTTCTGGACAGGAAGGAGCGAGACAGGCGGTTGCATAAGGAGATGAGTCGGACGGATTGCTGGGTGGAAAAAAAAAGGGAAAGTCATGAATGAGTACAACTTCATGTCAAGTCGCGTTAAAGTGGCTGTCAGCTACAGGGAAAGTACGTGCAAAGCAATTTTCTGCTCTATTTACATCCAGTTTCTTGACTTGCTGTGATTCAGTCTGGATAACCGACTGACCCTGATTGCATTAGACGGACGTGTGAAGATGTTCTGCATCTGCGATGTTGGTTCAGTTGTTTCAGTGTTAAAATGAGATTTTTGCTGTTAGACTCTGATGTATCGTTAGCATAGTCAGTCAGATTTCCTCTTACCTTTTCATTAGTTCACAACACACGGTTTGTATTAAACAGAACAGATCCTAATGAAAATGTATTAAAAATATAAAAACACATACTTTCCACTTTCTCCGGGCTGCAAACTTCTTGAACTTTTCCATATTGACAGCAGACTCCTTCCTGCTCAGCACTTGCTGGGTGTCTTTTGGCTGAATATACATAAAAGTCGCAGAAAAAAATATATTTGGCACAAAAAAGAGCTTCTGATTCAATCAGATGAACATATAAAGAGAAAAGAAGTGAAAGAGATAAATCAGACGTCAGAGCAGAGACCAACCTTGATCCAGGGGTGCTGGAGGCTCTCCTGTATCGTCATTCTCTTTCTGTGGATAAATTCATTGAAAAGATGAACACGACTTTCAGCAGCAACAGTTTCTAAAACGTTTTATCAAATCAAACTTTATTTATACAGCACTTTTCACACAAACGCTACTCAAATTGGCTTTATGCACAGCTCTACTACTTCCTGAACTTAAATAACTGATTAAAACTTTGTGAAACAAACTGACTAATCCAGGTGTGTCTGACCTCAGTAACCACAACGGCAATGGCCAGACACATCTGGATTAATCAGTTCATCCAGTAATGAAAGACAGGAAACGAAGTTGTCTTAAGTTCAGGAAGTAGTGGAGCTGTGCATAAAGCAGATTGCTTTACATAATGAAAACACAGTATGATTCATAAAACATCCAGTTTCTGTCTCTTTAACCAAAACATACATTTAAAACTTAACAAGTATTGAACATCTGAGGATAAAACATCTGGATTAACACTGAAGTGAGGAAATTATGTTAGGGATCCATCCATGCCAGCAGAAAACACCATGGAAACGGCCCAAAACAGGGATCCAGTGCTGCATCCCACCAATCATCTGGACGACCTCCACTAACCCCACTAACCCAGCAGGAGTAACTCCTGATGGAAGGATGTGATACATAATTTTGGGATTTTGATGGTTGCTTGAGAGATAATCAAAGTTCAACAGTTAACTTTGTTACTCTAGAAAATCTCATTTCCTTTGTCAAAATTAACTGACTTCTGCTTAATAATAAGGAAGTGAAGAACAAATTGGGATGTTTGGTGCGATAACTTCATGAGCAGTGATGCTCGAGCTCAGCAGCTAATATTTAATCAGTATACAGGAACTGATGCGGTTAACAGGACACACTTCGCTTCTCCCAGTCCTCCTCCACCACGTCCCCATGTGCTGTGAATTACTAGAGAAAACAGCCAGAATTTGTTTCAGGAGAAACGTTTTTAACATCAACCATCATAGCCACAAAGGGAAACTGGTCTGGTGCAGAAAACACACCACTTCCCACAGTTTAATACCTTTTCCATCTTTCTAACTGAAGCCAAAACAGATACATGAAATAAAAAGGTCACTCAGCAGCCTGAGGTCAGTCCTAAAATAGCGTGTTTCCATATTCTGCCTGCAGAAAGGCCTTTATTTGGCTAATCATCATCATACAGCAATATCTCCTTTTTTTAAAAATGCTTCTCACCGATCCTCCTGCTGCTTATAATGCAGATCTATTATTAAAAAAAAACAAAAAAACAAAAAACTTTCCATTGCGATGCACCGGATTGGGGATTTTCCAGTTCATAAAACCAGTTCCTTTACTCACCCAGTATCTGTCACAGCCTTTATGCTTGCCCTACAATTGCCCTCACCCGTTTGCCCCTTTACCAAAACAAAAAGCTCTACTGTCTGATGTTGCCACAGCGATGTCGATGTTGCTACAGCAACCCCATCATGAGGGGACAATGACTGGAAAAACTTTTCAAGGAAGTTTGACACATTTTCTATTGTATAAAATAAAATAACAATTAGAAGGATTGTTTTATTAGTTTGTGTATAAACTATGGAGACAGTTACTAAATCATGGAGAAATAAGTCGCTTGGAAATCCTTCTATCTGCAAGAGTTGCAGAACTACTGAAAGGTGATTGATTTGCTTTAAGTTGTGAAATCACAGCTTTAAAATAAAAACACAACAAATGTTCCTTCACCTTCAAACTTCAAAACACCTTGAAGAACTTTTCATATTCACAGAAATTCTAGAGAGGCTCAAGAATGATTGGTCAAATGAACTTGCAGTGCGTTTAGGTTGTGCGGATGCAAGCAAACTTATCTTATTTCTAACCTGTGTGATCTGCTTCAGGAATGGAGCCAAAAAAAAAGAGCGGCTACGATCGACCGAGAAACGTGGAATCCCAAGGAATTTTTGTGTTCTCAGAATTCCGAGCTGGGAACTGAGGATGCAACTCAAGCGCTCGGAACTCAGACACAACTAGAACGGACCATGACATGTCCAGAGTCTTCTCAGCGTATTTACAGAGGGTGACATTCTGTGCGACTTCCAGCCAAGTGGACGGAACGAAAGCCGGAAAACCAGGAAAGCTGAATGTAGAACATGCAGAAACATATTCAGAGTTAAAGAAAGTGAAACCAAACGATAAGAAGCTGAAGATCCATAACAGCCAAACTGGGCCAGACAGGAAGTACCGACAAGGTGTCCGAGGAGAAACCTGGAACTTACCTGGAACTCTTTTATTCCAGGTAGTAAAAGCGGTGGCGAAAACCGCTAAATGCTTTCATACCTGATCATAAAAACGGAAGTTCTGCTGTCAGTATGAATACAGGATGAAAACATTTGTAAACAGAGTATTCAAATCCTTAAAAAGACACCAGATCCGGGAAAACAGACTGGATCACCATCGTTTCCATGGCTCTACTTCTAACTTCCCTACAAAGGTCAATTACATATCTTATATCACTTACCAACTTCCTGTCTCGTCTCTCAGATCTCCCCATCCGGTAAAAGTCAGTCTGATCTTGACTTTTGTCATTTCCTTCTTTCTTTTCCTTACTTACTCCAATAAAATCCTTTTGTATTTCTTTCCTGAATCGCTATAAACACTTAGCACGCAGCCACACTGGTCCTACTGGGGGGAGCACAGACTGGGCCAGCATCCTTCCCACAACTGTACCTCCTCAAGCCCAACAACTTTTTTATCTTTAACACCTCGGCCGGACATTTCCAAGACCTCTGTCACAAATAACCAGAGGAAGGCATCAGTAGACCAGCAGTACATACTTTGGATCTTTGACTAGAAGCCTTGCGATGAAGTCTTTGGCCAAAGCGCTGGTGTGGCTGAAGAAGTCTTCTTCAAACGTGTAGTCCACCGCCGACACGTTGGCCAGCGTCTCCTGCTTGTTGTCGCCCAGAAATGGTGAAGAACCACTCAGACTGAAAGGGTTAAAGGATAAGTTTAAGAATGTTTACACTAAAATACAATAACTAGATTTAAAAATCAGCTTAACATGAACTTATAGGCCGATTTACTGGTTCATTCACCAACGATTTTATCATTAAGAGGAAAAGCACTTTGTTAGATTAACATCCAAAACAACAACATGTGCTGCAGATTAGCTTTGACCCTCCAAACTGAAACCTTATTACTGAGTGACTGTGATTACAGAGCTGACTCATAAATCCTGATTTGCTATCAAACTAAAGTATTTAGTGTGTGTTAGTCACAGAAAAGCCAGCTGGACGGCTTTCCGCCTGGCTGGAGTTGGAAATTTTAATGCTTTTTCACACCTACTATGAATGCTCGTACGAGAAAACAGAAAGAAGAAGGAGTGATTTTGTGCTTTAGTGTCTTTTTGATGGACATACTGACTGAAGTGGACGAAGCATGACAAACTTGAGTCTTTCCTCTCCAGTGAAGCGTCTCCTGCTCATCAACACCAGCCGCTAATTAACACGGCAGCTTGGACAGGCATGCGGGCAGTTTGGGTCAAGCTCAAGTTTAAAATAAATGTTTAGAATTACTGCCTGTTATTTGTGCAGCTCTTCGTAAAGCAGGTAATAAAATCAGCAGGAAAGTGTGGAGAATCTTTACATTTTATCTAAAGTGCTTCTCATACGGGACTGAAAGATGCAGAAGGAGCATTTTTTATCCTGAAAAAATCCACCTTTACTACCTGAATATAAAATTAGGGCTCCAGCAGAGCATAAAGCGCCAGCGGCTGATTCATGGCATCAGCTCTAATGATTCCTGGTTGCTTCATCTGAAGCCACTTTCTCTGTAAATTCCCGCGAGTTTGATCCGTCAGCACACCTCATCGTTTCTCTGCCCTGATAATAAGCAGCGAACAATCTATTTTCTGCATTGCCTCGCAGAGCTGTGACAGCTCCGTGGGTGGAAAGCATGAAGAGAGAGCACGTATGTGCACGCTATGTACACGAGCTAGTCAGCATGTGGTCCTGTTGTGCACTGCAAGGACAGAGGATCATTTTAAAAACACCTACACGCTCATTTTCTGCAGCGAACATGTTTGAAGCCTGATTACATAATGGCACCTCGTTGCTCCACACTCCCCTTTGTTTTTGTGTTTTAGGAGATGGATTTATGATACAACTGACATGCAGTTTGGACATCTCAGAGTTTTATGGCTTCCTGATGTGAAGAAGAGTAAAAGGGAACTTTTCTCTCCTACTGCTGAACTATTGCCACCGGCTAGCTGCAGCTAGCATGGAAATACGTATGAAAGACATCTTTATTTGCAATTCATCATTTCATCAGCAGAGTTTGATCAGTTTCTTCCATTTTTTTGTGATTTCGCACAGCTGTCTCTGAAGATTTTTGTCTGACAAACATTTCATTTATTTAAATGCTGGTTATTCAATCAGGCCTTCCCTTGGGCTCTGAGGACCCTTCATTAACTGACCAAAGAAACGAAGACTATTAGCTGCAACTAATGAGACTCTTATGGGCCAAATATTGTATTTTGTGACCCATTTCCTTCAAATCTAGAACAGAAAAATGAAAAAGTAATGTATGAATGCTCATTTTGAGTTTTTATAGGAAATGAGTATAAAGAGATTTAAAATCGGACGTCACAAACACACAAGGCTACTTTTCAAGTTCCATTTGCAGCTCAGATGCTTTTTAAATTAATTTACAGCTTGTAATGTGATTTTTCTCTTCATGTTCAATGAGAAGAGGCTCTTTTAGAGCCGTAAATGCGTCTGGAACACGCCAGCCCAACACGGTAAATACAATGTGTTCTTAATGTTTTTCCTGGTACTCCAAGCAAAGCAAACACAACAATGTGAAAGAAGGCTGATTTAACAGCACACTGTCCGCTAGACAGGATGTGGGATTCGCTTCATTTGTGGTGGCAGCATTCAGCTTGTAGAAGTTTGCTTTCTCACACCAAAACAAACCTACGGAGTAACTGTATTCCCTCCTTGTCTGGCAAAGCACGTAAAACCTGCTCATCTATTGGTGATTGCAGTCTGCTTCCTGTGTTTGGTTCACTCCTGCATCAGATTGTGGTTGCACGTAAAGCTGGACGATATGACCTCAAATCAATATGACCACTAATTAACCATTTTACTTAGATTATAATTAATTAGCTCTTATTTTAGCTTTGTTTTTGACTAGCTTTATTTTAACCCTCATAGCTAACTGAAGGTTTGTGTTGCAAATGTTATAGACAAGTCGTTCATTATAAACTAAAAAAGGAGGATACACTGATTTACTTAATTTAACATCTTCAAACAAATTTACATGAAATCATTTTAATAATTGACATGAGATTAGACAGATTATTTCTTCTGAATGTCTGTTTAGATCAGTTTTGGATTAATTGTTCAGGCCTATTTGCATGTTTAGACAAACAATATCTACCAAGCAAATAGACAACAGTTTGATTAAAAAGACAGCGTAACACCAGCTTAATGCGAGTAATAATGGATGATTTTTTTATTAATGCACTCCGAGGGGGAGGGGGGGGGGGGTCTCATGGGATCATGTGACCTGGAGTGCTTTGCTTTACAGTCTCCTCTCTATAAACACAGACGCTCTGCTTTGTGCTACTTTTTCCTCCTCTTCCAACCCAAGTTTGTCATGTTGAAGGCAGTAAGAAGGTGAAAACTGTGTCTGAGGAGGTAGAAAGAGAAATTGGGAAAGGGATGCTCCAGAGGAAAGACACCAGTCCACACTGGAAAAGAATGGTTGCTTGGAGTCTGATGGAAGAACAGCCTGGATGTAAAACCCACTCCCTGCTAGCATCAGTATTAGCAGATGCTAACTTAGCTCGTTGCTTTGTAAACAAACCAAAATGTGATGAACTTTTTCACATCTTCCAGCATTTATTCAGAACGATGTCAGTAAGTTTCTGATCTGTATAGTAGAAGCTAAACGCTGCTAGTTGATGCTAATTAGCTACAAAGCAAAGCTAACGTGACTCCCTAAACATGTTATGGGCTGTTTTGCCTGTAATTAAATTATTTCTAATAATTCATGTAAATATCAAAGGAGTAACAGAATGATGTTAGTTGGTGGTTTGCAACATTTCTTTAACCCGTATGGAGACTGTTGAACTTTCTAACAGTGTTGTGTGGCCTGAAGGAAGTTCCAGTTTTAGCGCTAAAATCCACACGGTCTCCCTTTAAAAATGCCTGGTAAACATGAATCCTTAATGGACTAAAAGACCAGCTGTATGTAACTTATGTTTGCGTGTTGTTACACAACAGTGAAAGTTGGTACTTAGATCTTCTGAAAGTAGGTTTTAGTCAAATAAAAAAAACATTTCAGACCACGAGCATTTGGAATATCTGCTGTGTATCAAGGTGGTTTGACAGGACTAATATCCTTTTATATAATGTTATAAATTATCCTGACATGCTTATTTCCTAATTGGGCGTAATAAGTAATTAAGCCTCTCACTTATTTAATTTGATATAATTAAATAATGAAATGCGTGAGCTCATATTAGCAGCCAAAATGGAATAAAAAAAGAAAACTATAAATATAAAACAATGCTTAAACATAATTGTTTGATGAAGGACAGGAGTCGTGTTTTTACAGAAGACAAATCAGTTTTGTTTGGGATTTAATTAAAAACGAGCCGCTGAAATATAGTTATGACCTTCTTCACAACAGAGGTCAAAGTGCAGCCATTAAGCTCTTTATCTCTCATCAAGCAGTCTGACTGTCACACTCTGATCGATGACACCTCGAGGTTTGGAAGAATCTGACGGTGGGTTTTGGTAAAAGCCTTACGGGGAAACGCGTTTCCACTTGAAGGGTTTCGCAGCGCTGCTGGGATACTTACAGGATGTAGGTTATCACACCGACGCTCCTGCAGACAGACAGACAGAAATCTCATCTTTAATAAAGTCTTTATTTTGCTGCAGATGTTCATCATGAATTTAAAATGCAAATGTATGATATGATTGTCATTGTGGGACAGATTGTTTATGTACTCACCACATGTCTGCCTCCAGGCCTAAAGGTTCATAGTTGACCACTTCTGGAGCTGCAAGAACAAGAGAGGCTCATAAATCACACAAAACTGCAACTTTCCCCTTCAAGTTGCACAAGTTTGTGTTGTTTTTATACTTTATCATTGCTGTGTTTTTATTTTTTCACGGTTTTATTCTATTCACGGTTTTATTTTATTACCAGAATCGACTGGGTTGGCTGCTGACTTTGTCACCTTCAATGTGTTATTTTACAAGCTGTTGTTTTCCTAATCGCACCATCCAGCTGTGAATATTTCTTCTTGAGACAAGTCGTCACAGGTTTAAATAATTACAAAAGGAATTACAAAAGTATTATTTTTAATGCAAAAAGACATTTCTCATAATTTTGGCAAACAAATGATATAAAAAACATTTTTATGTTTTTAATGTAATAGTCCATTATTCCTAACAACACATTTAATGCTGTCTTATTCAAACAATCAGAAAAAAAGGTTAAAAAATTATCTTTTTGCTGTAGATTGTGACCTTTTAAGTTGGATTTTATTCACAACAGAACTTCGAGACACAATAAATTAAAATAAATGTGTTTAGTTTGTCTCTGTGTTGAGATTTGCATGAGCTTTGACTTCGAGTCGGAGTATCATTTTCATACAAATCAAAGTAATTAAAGTATAAAAATCACCATAATTTCTTGTTTTAGAACATTTCTTGCATACTGTTTGCACTTGCTGGCAACCAATCCTAAAATTGGGTCTTTATTTACTCCTGACAACCTGGTTAAACTGGGAAGAGGCTCTCGTCTTGGCTGCATGATGCTGGCACTGGGAAGGTTGGCAGCTGCCCCAGGCAAAGGGCAGATGGCACTGATGTGTGTGAGAGCGTTTGGGCTGGCAGACAGGAGCAGAACTGATAACTCTGGTCTATTATCAGGCTTTTGTCACTTATTCCCGATGGCACATTTGGCACCTGCTCTCCCCCATGTGCACTCCTGGGATGAAGCCAGGAAAACAGGGAGGTGCAGACTCATCACAACAGTGTCAGGAGGGGAAACACAGACGCACATAGATGTGGGATACTGACCTACAAATTCTGGAGTTCCAAAAATGTTTTTGAAATCGTTGCCAAAATCTATCTTGTGGGCTAATCCGAAGTCAATGAGCTTGATGCGCGGGTGAGGCGCCGAGCGGTTCAGCAGCATGATGTTCTCCGGCTGCAAACAGAAGAAAGGAAAGAAGGCACGTTAATGACGGGAAGCTGGACTTTCTTTACAAGGATTCTGGCTCGTAGCCACACATGCAAGATAACAAAGATACAATCAGTAATGCAAAAAGCAGAAACAATCTGACAGGAAGGAACCTTGTCAGGGATGGAAATCCCATGCAAAACATGAGTAAACGCTTTTTCTAGGAAGAGAAGGAAAAGAATGGCAAAGCGCAGCCAAACAGCAGAAGCCAGACAATCCTACGGACATGCTGCTTCTTTTAGCTTCGTCTCCTTTTAGCTGCTTTATGAGCCAGCGTGAGGATTTATTTAGTCTGAGAAGGAAGAGCAGCAGATTAGCTGCGGGCAGCTCAGAAAATACAGCAAAACTCCCGCTTTGGGTTTGATCCCTGCTAAAAAATGGTAATATACCGTAATCTGTTTACCCTGGAGTTATTAAACATACATCAAATACATAACACAAGCTGTACGAGGCCAGAATGATCCCACAGATCAACACAAAGCAAAAGGATTAGTCATTCTGAGATAAAAAGATTAAACTATA
>JBAMHX010000013.1:3318151-3328839 GCA_037177515.1 Pseudomugil tenellus
AATAAATATTAAATTGAAATGTTAGATAAAACATGTAAATAGATACAACGTAAATAAATAAATAAAGTGAAATGTTAGACAAAACAAGTAAATAAATAAATATTAAAGTGAAATGTTAGATAAAACATGTAAATAAATAAATATTAAAGTGAAATGTTGAATAAAAACACGTAAATAAATAAATATTAAAGTGAAATGTTAGATAATACATGTAAATAGAAAAAATGTAAAGAAATAAATATTAAAGTGAAATGTTAGATAAAACATGTAAACAAATACATATTAAAGTGAAATGTTAGATAAAACATGTAAACAAATACATATTAAAGTGAAACGTTAGATAAAACATGTAGATAAATAAATATTAAACTGAAATTTTGGATAAAAATATGTAAATAAATAAAAATTACAGTGAGATGTATGGGACAGAACTGAGCAGCCATGTCCTTGTGCTGCAGTACTACACAGTGTAAAACTACAGTGTATGGTCTCTCTTACACCGCTGTGAGTCAGATATTGATTGGCTGCGTGCTCTACTATGGTGAAACAGGAGAAGGTGTTGAAAAGCTGAAAAGCGTTTCGTACAATAGTAGCCCGGCTTGCGGAGCTGCAGGAAGACACACAAAGCTTCTCTGTCACCTCTGATATTCATGCACATGGAGTGATGGAGGATGACACGGAGGTGGGAACACAATGAGTGTGATCTCACACACACTTTGCTCCCCCCTCTTTTTTTTTAGTGCTGCATTTTTATAAGCTGCTCATTTTAGTTCATGATCCAGTGACAAAACCGAACCATGTCACACGGTGTCAGATCATATAACATTGTTTAATCATGTTTTCTTTATCAATGACGTGCAGGTGGGATTAAAGCGACCTGGCCCTTCAGACTGAAGTCGCATAGCAAAAGATCAGATACGTTTCGGATTTAGGATCCCATATCCAGGTGACCTGGGACACATTTTAAATCGGATCTTTTCAGATCAGATGCAGGTCACACAGCAGCAAAAAATAAATAAAATAAAATCTGATTTGGATCGCTTCAACCTGCAGTCTGAACGTAGTCTAATATTCACTCTAACTCAGAATTTTGCCTCTGCTAATGCCTGCCAATAATAACACATCCATCTAAATCCCGGTCCTTGAGGACCAGTATCCTGCTGGTTTTCCAACTGTCCCTGCTGGAAACCACCAGACTCAAATCTGTATGTTTTTAGCAGACATGTGCAGAGCTTGTCTGCGTCTGAGTCAGGTATTTTCCAGCAGGGACACTTGGAAAACCTGCAGGATACCTCAATCCTGGTCCACAGGATCCGTGATCTAAATGATGCTCACTTTTCCCTCTGAAAAGACAAAATTGCTGAACGATAAAGAGAACAGAAGTTTTAGTTATGAAGCTCTTCTACCATCAGAAATAAAGAATACTGATCCTGTTCTGCATTTCAGCATCCTGTGTGAAGCTGCTTCCTCACGTGTGTGTAATGTGAACACTGTATACTAATTTACGGCGTGGATCTGGCTACATTAATGGCATTTTTCTGTCACCACACAGGTTTTTCAGCGGATAATGCAGCCATGAGATAAAAGGGAAGCGCTGCAATCCGCTGAAGGGTCTTGTTCGCTGTCAGCTTTACGTTGGATGCAGACATGGGGATGAGATCATCAACAGCGATTTGCTTCTCATGCAAAAGCAAATTATCCCACAAACAGAGTTAAGATCATGATAATTATTAGATCATTTTAATCAACTCCTAATCAACTGCTAATTTACAGTTTCTGGTGAGTAGAATAAGCAGAGGAAAACAGTTTAATGCCTTAAATGAGCCGTTTTCACCAAGATTACGCAGCTTCTGGGGGAATAAATAATGTGGCGACAACTCGAGTAAGAGTTGGTCTCAGGAAATTTAAGTCTTTCTAAATGAAGAGAAAATTAGGAATCAAAGAGCAGATGGCTTTAAAGTAACACTAAATAACTTTGCTTACAATTCTGTGGTTTGGACTTGTTTGTAATGGACACATGGACATTAATTATGCATATTCCTGTAGCCGCTGGTGTCGTGCAGAACCTTGGGGCTTCACATGTTTTTTTCCACCCTGGAGCACTACGGGACACCTCCGTTTCACATTACAGCAACACATCACACGCTGATAACTGGAAGTCAACCAGTTGGGGTTCTGAAAGTGACCCATGGCTGAAATGCAGAGAAACCCACGAGGACAAAGAAAAGAGAAAGGTCAACATCAAACTGACTTTTACGTCTAAGAGAGAGCTCAGAGAAGAGACGGGAGGTTAAATTAGCCAGGGTGCTAAAGTGTTAAAATGTGTCAAAGTTGGCTGGTTTTTCTTTAAATGATTAGATGTTATTTCCCACCATTAATGTACTCACTCACATAAAATACTACACATGTACACATCTGGCGAAGCCAACAACTCGTTAGTTTTAATTGAGAGATTTAACCAAGACTGAAATGTCAAATCAAGAGCATTGGAGATTAATGTGGGTTAGAAGAAGAAGAAGAAGAAGAAGAAGAAGAGGAGGAAGAAAGCCTTGTGCTGCAGTCAAACTTCTTGGCACTTTCAGGAGAAAAACCCAGAGACAGATTAATGCAGAGAGGAAGAACAAGTCAAACTGTGACAACTTAAAGGGCTCTAAATGTCATATTTTACTCGTTACCAAGAGCAACCTGCTGATTTTTATTACATGATCTTTCAAATTGTTGCGAAGCTATCCGAACTGGCAAACCAGTCTCAGATAATAGACTTCTGTGAAAATATGGAGCACATTTAGTTTCCATCCACACCTTGTTCAAAACAAACAAGAAGTTTTTGTTTTTGTGCAACACGCCCCTTTAAACGTGCCCGTTCACTTCAATTACACTCCTGCTTCTCTAATTAATTAAATTGTCTTTGGCTCACAGGGGAAGAATAAAGTCCCACTGCAGCACGCACACTTTCCACAAGAGCCTTTCACATGCAGCGCTGCAGCTGATGCGTTGGGCGTTTATATGTTTGAGACGAACACAGATGGCAGATCAGATAAAAACAGAACAGAAACTACAGACTGCTGACAGATTCTAAAGGAAACAAACCTCATCTCCTGACCTTGAAAAACAGGATGCAACAGATCAGCAAGATCACAGCTGGACGTGTTGTTTACTGAATCCAAATTGGGTATCAACCAGGATGAATGCCTTTGCTTTAGTCGAGTTTCTCCATGTGGTTTCGGTCTGCATTATGTTTGGATTGGTGCTTGTTATGTGCAAAGATCTTCTGTACGGCTTAAATTTCATGCTGCCCCCTGTAGAGAATGAACTCCGGAGGTAATGATCAATACGTTCTTGTACTCCTGGAATGGCTAAAGCTGCAACACTCTCAAATTAATGTAAAAAGATAGATTTCCATTAGTTTTATGCCATTTTCATCCCAGTTTTGATCAATTCAACAGCCTAGCAAGGAAAACAAATGATTATCACTGTAAAACAACCTAAGCCTGTCGACCAATATGAGTGGTCATAAAGGACGTTGCCTCTGTGACACGCCAGCTACCAGCAGGCTCCGAGCCTCGATTCGGCACGAAAACTCCCCGGTGAGGCCAAGCTTTTCATTAGAATGGAGAGAAGTGTGGGAGGCCGGCTTGGAGTACTCCCTGCCCACTCAGCAGTAGTGTGGGCCACAAGCTGCACCGGCAGAAAAACATTATGCAACCGCCATGCCATTGTGTACAGCGGAAGGGTTACCATAGCAACAGGATTCAGAGACTGAGCAGAGGAACCAGCGTTGGTTGGAGGAAGGAAGAGTGCAGAAGATAATCCTGGGTGGGTGTAAATTATGTGTGAGAAAGTGTGTTTCTGTGCATATGAAGATTCTATTAATACGGACACGCATCAGGCTGGGCCCCATGTCTCCCTGCTCCAACTCACCTGACTCAAATGAGTCATTGGGTACGGTTACATAATGTTTTATTATGAATTATCAATTCCGAATCAACTAATTCCGAATTAAATTCATCAAGCTTTGAGTTTACATGGAAATTTTAATTACGTATAAAATGTTTACATGGCATCAAGTTTATTTTCATCTCTTAATTTCCACGTGATGGCGGAAGTGACGTAATCATGCAGAAAATCTTTTCTCAGAAGAAGAAGAAGAGATTCGAACGACCAGAATTAACCACGAGAGGAATTAAGGTTTTACATGAGACAGGAATTATTTAATTCCACTTTGAAATGAGAATAAAGCAGCCAGTTTATTCGGAATTAAGTTTATTTACGGATTAACAATTCCACTTGGAAGTGTTTACATGGTTCATTTTCATCTGTTTAAAGCGGAATTAACTTTTATCCGGAATTAAAAGCCCTGTGTAAACGGGGCTAATGTAGAGAACTTCATAAGCTGTGTGAGCCAGGTTTGTTGGAGCAGGGAGACTTTGAAAACCTGCAGGGATTGAATCAGAATTTAAAGGTACGACTAGAAACAAGATAATTATATTAGATTATATAGAACTTGTTAAAAGCCATCATTTAAATGAGAAAAAGCAATAACAGCCACTGATGTCAGACAAAAACTTTTCACAGCACTGCAAAAAAAGAAAAACTGCTATCAGATGTGACTCTGAAGAAAGAGGCTTCTTCAGACAGTCACCGCTTCAAAAAAGCAATAAGCTGCAGCACTGACAAGCAGATTGCCAACAGAAAGCTAACTAAGAGGCCAGCTGTGTTTGCCCTCCTGCAGCCTTTCAACTGGTCAGAAGAATGACATTCACCCCCCACCGCGCCAACGTTTTAAAGATGGAATAAACAGATACGTTGTGTTAAAACGGAAAAAAGAGATAAAAGTGTTTCTTTTAGCATCTTCAGAGCTGTTATGATCCCACAAAGTGCTTCTGAGACCAAAATAAAGGTGTTAACATAGAAGGGGGGGTGATCAGTATGTTTGTGCGGAACAACTGCTGTAAAAATAACTGAATAAAATAAATAATAACTGGATGAGCTGGATGCGGAACACACTGCTGGCTCTGCTGGACCCATGATGCAACATGTTGGGTCCATCATTACGAAAGGTCGTCATCAGTGGCTTAACTGGCAGCTCAACGCTGTAAATCAGATATATTACTGTATAGCAATGTGGAGTTAAATGTGTTATCTAAAAAGCATAAAATGCTCCAAATAAATAAATATGAACTGAACTAAAATAATGTTGCATATGAAAGAAATTAAGACTGATCTGACCTCACATAAAGATTGTGTTATTTTTTGTTTCGGACCATCAGATGCAGAGATGTGCTGAGGCCAACAGGAAGCCATCTTTGTGGTGCGTTCAGGTGTACATTTTCCCCACTGAGATACAGCTGAATGTGAGCAAACGTTTGCGTCTAATCGTATGTGCAGTTAATCACATCATGCATCTAACTGTACCTGCGCCAGCAGAACTGAACTAACCAGTGTTTTCTAAAGGAATTCCGCTTCAACGTTTCCAACGAAGCGTCTGAACAGACAATGAGGAGACTGTCGTCTGGAAACATTAAAGTCATGATAGCAATGAGGAATGTGAACTTTGTGTTGGTCTGGTTATCTTCCTCCGGAGAGGATATCCGACTCGCCTGCATCTAGATAAAATTAGATTACAGCCAATCAGAGATGAAGACGCTGTTTTCGCTGTTAAAACCCAGTTTCTCTATAATTAAGATAAGAAGGAAATGAACAGAGTATCCAGACCTACATCTGGAGATGGAAAGTCCAGTTTTCCTCCATGGGCTTCGTCTCTGTAAAGGACATAATGGTGGGAATGTTTTTGCATTGCAACGAGCCAAAGCTGGAAACCATTTGGTTTATTGGGGACCCTTTCTTTGGGGGTTTCAATCCTTCTGATCTGAGCCAAAATGGCGGAGTTTGACAAGATACCATCCATTGATTGGGCAATAAAATTCTCACTTCCTGTACGAGTCAGAAATAAAGCAAATACTGTGGATTTGTTTTAGGGGAACAGAAACTGCTGGATGTTCACCATTTTCCTTTATTTCTGTGTTAAATTCTCATAATTTCGTGAGATTAGGGTTTAATGTACGAAACTATCCGGACCGATCCAGACGCCTCAGTGGAAATGGGCTCTATTGACCTCTATGTGACCTTTACAGCAGACCATTTCTGAGCCAATAAAAACTTCTTTATGCTTGACTTTATTCCGCTCAAAATGTTAAATCCATTTAAATATTCCTGCAAGACTCATTTATGTCCATTTAGTCAGACTGACACAGCAGCAGATTTCAGTCACAACAGAAGAAAAATGCCGTGTCATTCTTCATATTCACACATTTTAATCCTGTGTATTTCTGCTCCACAAATATAAAAACTTTACGTTTAGGCTTTATCTGAATGTACGCTTGGTTGGACAGTAATGTGCTCAGTTTGTTAAAAAGGCAGAAACAAAAAGACAAAACGAAGACGCCAACTAGATCTCAGGCTTTGCATACCAAGCGAGTAAAGAGACGAGGTGGGGAGGGGGCTGCTGGTGCTTCAGCCGGTCCGTCTATCGTCTCCTGTTTTATTCTCTGCTTGTTTTTCTGACTAGAAAAAAAAATCTCTTCTTCGAAACTGACATTCAGCAGGTTTCAAGGTGGTTAACTGTCATGACTCAGGGAAAATTAGCAGCAGACTGGTTTTGTAAGTTTGCAGATATTGTAACGGCAGCAAGTTGGCAGATGCCTTTTAAAGGCTCAGTGTTTAACAGACAACCAGCAGAACAGGAAACTAAACATGGCAACAAGGAAACTGAAGGAACATCATCAAGGATTAACCTGGAACGATCAACAGAAGATAAATCTTATGGGTTGAACGTGTAAGAACTCAGCGTGACAGTTTCAGACATTTGGCATCACTTTTTGATTAAAACTTTGTTCAAACCCTGTGGGAGGAAATCTGATTCTAGCCTTCTGCTCCTTAATGGGGACTGGAAAGCAGATTATGCCATAAGAATTTGGAGCTATCACATCGTAATAAATGATAAATATCCATAAAAACTGTTTTTTGTTTTTTTTTTTGTTAAAAGGGACAAATAAAAACCTCACATTCAAAATGTGCATTTTTCATGTGTTGGGTCCTAAAGGGTTAAATTTTCCTTCTTATTCAAAGTTGTTTTTCCTCACATAGCAAAAAAATAGATACAAAGCAAAATGAATAAAATTATTCACCTTCTCCACTGTATTTATACTGCAAATGTACACAAAACAAGCCAACAGATACTAATACACACACACACACACACACACACACACACACACACACACACACACACACACACACACACACACACACACACACAGGACAAGACTTGAAATGACACCAATGACAACTCAAGGAGTCCTTAGGAGTAAACGCGTGTTTGTGTTGCCCTGTGATGGACTGGCGACCTGTCCAGGTGTGCAGCACCTGTCGACCAATGACTGCTGGGATTGGTTCAGCTACCCGCCATCCTTGGTTGGAATCAGCGATACAGACGGATGGACGGACAATTCAATGATTCGTGGAAACAAAATAAAACTACTAGAAACAACAAAACTCACACAAACATGAGTCATATAGCTGAAAAAGTCGAAAACAAACATCCCCCCATTCCCTAGTGCTATATATGTCCATGAAAAAAAAAAAAAACTAGCTGAATCGCTGGCTCACAAATAATAAATTTAACCCATTTGTGTCGTATCTGTTCTTGGTGAAGAACATTTTGTGTTGATTTGCTGATCCAGGTCTGTAATTTATGCTGTTTGTGTGCAGTTCTGGTTCTGCAGAGCAACAACGGTCTTTGTCCTGATAAAGATGGAAAGTTTGAGGCTCTTTGCTCATTTATTCGACTCCAGTTGGACTGAAGCTCGTTACATCCTCCACGGACATGGTTGGAGACGGTTCTTGACATATAAAACCTGTTTGTTGTGATGCTTCGAGAAGTAATGTGTGATTGGTCGGGCATTTGAGGTGGGTGTGGTTAACCAATAAGCACGAAAAAGTCAGTTTTTTAACCGATGCGAGGTTAAACGGATAAAACAGCTGATCGATGTGGTGAGAAAGTATGAACATTTTTACAACACATTTAAAGACACAAACACAGTCCCGTGCACAAACCAAATAAGCGGGTCAATCGTTCGTTCTCTGCTCCGTTGCAGAGGAAACAACCCGTTGCAGACGAGACTTCTCAAGAATGCAACAGACCAAAACTTTTATCTTGTTCTTGCCGCTTCGAGAGTAAGAACAAACATCTTTCTTCTCGTGGAGACGAAACAAAGTTAAGTCAGAATGAGGATGTTTATCCAACCATGTTTGCAAAAGCTGTCGAAGATGGTTTACAAAAGGATTTAATCCTGTCGATGACTCATAACATGTTCATAAAGATGAATTTTGTGCGTTTGGAATGAAGGATCTACATTAACTGTAAGCCATAATGCCGGACAGCAAGTGAACGCACCTTCTAGTGAAGGTCTTTTGTGTCTTTTGTGTGTGTGTGTGTGTGTGTTTGCAGTCTTTCCACAGCTTTGATGTTTGACTTTTAGAAATCTCATTATATACCCTTATGGATCCTGTCATGCATGTACACAAAGAGGCACGCATTGACCACAAATCCAACATCGTACAGACCCAACTCCGTTCCTCCAGCTTGTTTAGAATATGCTACGCCTTCCCCGGGTGATTAAGTTCATGTGCATGTAAAGGAAACAGATAAATTAGAGCATAAAATAAACTCATTTTCTGTTTATAGAAGATATAAAAGCTTTCTTAGACGATCTGTAAGAAAAGAAATCATAAATAAATGTGTTTAAAGGAAAAAGATGGAAACTTTAAACGCATCACGTAATAAGAAAAGAAATTCAGAAATAAATGTGTTTAAGGGAAAAAGATTTAAACTTTAAACGCATCACGTAAGCGAGATGCCAGCTGAAGTGAGCAGGAGGGAAAAGTTGTCTCAACATTTCAAACCCCGCAGTTTCTCTGCTAGGCTGCTTCCACATCACTTCTAATTGACCACATAGGACTGTAGCCCGTCCTCAGCTATCGGCAACCCCCCCGCCTCACATGGGCGCACACATTCAGACACACTGTCAGAACCCTGCCATTTATCTGCTAACACAGTTGGCAGGAATCCAATTATCCTCTTCTAACTGCAGCGATTAATTGATAGTAACTCATTATGTTCCTCGAGGACGTTCAAAACGATCCGGATTTCATTTTAACTTGTACGCCGGTTCGTAGAGCGTGCCTGGAAGCATCGGGAAACGTCAAGTCATGCGCTCCCGGATGGACAGACGGCCTCACAGAGGGAAGTAGAGAACTCTGACCTGAAGCCTGATCCCTGCAGGGCTTTTGTCTGCACATTTCACACATTTTCTGACTCAAACACGTCTCTGAACTAAAACAAGCAAAGCTCCAGAACTTTCCTTCTTTTTTCCTTTCCAAACAGATCACTCCATTATGATGCTGAGCTCAAAGAAAAGTCATCGTGCTCGACTAAAAGCTTCCAAAGGTAGGTAAGTTATTGTCTAACACGACGGTCTGATGCTTTTAATGGTGTAAGAAAACTTTCAGCATATTTTCTAGAAGCGCTGCGTTGCTCCCGCGTGGATCAATCTTCGCTCGTGTCTGTGTTCAAAGGACCGTCTATTGAAAAGTAAGAGCTTAAACAGGTGATGCTCTTTGTTCACTCACCATGCATCGCTGCAAAAATGTAAAGCCTCCTGTGTGTTGCCGAATTGCACCTAATAGACACTCTGAAACCGCAATCTGACTTATCCCTCTCAAATGCTTGAAGGCAAAGCAGGAATCCGCCGAAAAGACGACAAAAACGCTAAAAACGACAGTTATTTTACTCTAAACAAGCACCAATCGGATCGGCCCAGTTGCAGGTGTCGTCATGTCAGAATATAGAAACCATATAAGAACCAGAATCACACACACACACACACACACACACACACACACACACACACACACACAGTCTGAAAGTACAGCTGGTGATAGAAAAGGAGAGATACAGCTACATACAGGGCTGCCGCTCCCTGTGGTGGAGGGGGGTGGAGTATAGAGGGGGGGGCGGTGAGTGACAGGCCTCATCAAGGCCACTCCTGCTACCCAGACTGCCCCTCCACCCAATAATGTAACCAGGGGTGGGGGTAGATGTAGGTCAGTAGCTGGGGCGCTGTCTGCACGGCGGGTGTGCGAGACATTACTGGTGCATTTGGGGAGGAATAAAAAATCACGTTTTCTTTCGTTAATCTATTGATTTCCATTTATTGGCTTCTTGAGGGAAAAAAATCAGCATCACGCTGCTTTTTCTTCCACTACAGATGTGGATGTTGTGCATTGAATCCCACTCTGCATTCACAGAAAAGCGCCTTTCTGCAGAGCAATAAGCAAAATGCAGCCTCAGCTTAAACGCTTGTGTTGATTTGCATTTCAGAATTACACCCAGCTTCCACTTCTCGCCGTCGCTCAAACCACACGCAGACACAAACTCACAGGGATGCAAGAGGAGGCCGAACTGGTCCCGAACCACGCCGCGACCCGATTAATGCAGAGGCAGCGCAGTACAGAGACATGCAAAGTGTCTCTTTGGGTCCTAGGTACATCTGCCTGTCCGTCCTGGGGGAGGATCTCTCCTTCACCTGGGGCTCCATGAGGTTTCTTCTTTTTTTCCCTACAACCGG
>JBAMHX010000013.1:3346784-3358375 GCA_037177515.1 Pseudomugil tenellus
TCTTGTGGAGTATAAATGCCGAACAAGAACTTTTTTTTTTGTTCTTGCGACCTCAAGAACAAGAACAAATTTCTCGCGTCTCGTGGAGTATGTAACAAGCTTTAGAGATGAGAAGCTTGATAATCCGGGAGGGGCTCATAGTAGAGTCGTTTCACCGCCACATAGAGGAGCCAGAGGAGGTGCATCTGGTCAGGATGCTTGATGGACGCCTTCCTGGTGAGGTGGTCTGAGCACATCGCTGTGGAAAGAAACTCCGGCGGAGGGATTATACCCCTCGACTGGCCTGGGAACGCCTCGGGATCCCTCCCAATAAGCTGGTGACCCAAAATGGAAATGTTTGGCAAACCCAGCGTCAGCTATTTTAAGACAACTCAAACCTGTCGTAAAACATGATTTCAAGTGAATTTCTTCAGTGCATTTTCTTGTATAGTGTATACACTAACATATAGTGCTTAATTTGTAAACAAACAATTCCCAGAACCCAGTAAGGCTTTTTTCTGGTAAACTGGGCCACCAAAAGAATCCAAATCCTGGAGGGGTTTTCAGAGCTACCTTGAAAACGTTTACTTTGCAAATACTAATACTTTTTTTAAAAGCGCAGTGCAAAAATAAAGCCGAAACAGTTGCACCAAGATTATTTTCTGAGTTGAAAGCTTGTTACATACTCCACGAGAAGCGAGAAATGTGTTTAGAATACTTCTCGCAGCCCCTCGAGAAAAAGTTCTGCCAGCCCGGTGTGTCGAGAACTGTCTTCAAACACATCCGCGCGAACAAAATGACGTCATTTTCTTCTCGGAGCCCCGAGAACAAGAACAAATTTCTCGCTTCTCGTGGAGTATATAACAGCCTGAAGGGTGTGCTCGTGAGTCTCCATCATCTCACCTGGGCGGAGAAGCCGCAGAAGAAGGCGTACCAGAAGTGAATGAAGGTGAAGGTAAAGTTTTTGTAGAAGAAGTAGCGAAGGAACTTGCACATGCGCAGGTAGGACCAGCGGCCGTGCACCAGCAGGAGGCGCTGCAGGAAGCGAAACTGGGCGAAGGAGTAGTCGCTGGACAGCACGGCCTGCATGCCTTCCTGCCCTGAGATGCCCACACCTATATGAGCCGCTGGGAAGACAGAGAGAAGAACAAGTCTGAGGTGAGGAAAACTATTCATATTAATCCTCCGACCACTTTATTGGTACAATCTTTCATGTTCTTGTTAATAAAAATAACTTTTTCGCCAATTAAACGACAGCAACTCAGTGAATCTAAGTGTATCAACACGAACATGTGTACTGGGATTATCTACTGGGATTTATCTATTGGGATTTCAACACACAAGCATGTCCAGAACTTACAGAAAAGCTCTGTAAAAATAAAATTTCCAGACAATAACCAGTTGTCTGGAGCATAATGTCTTGTTGGTGTCTGAGGTCAGGGAGAATTGGTGGAGTGGGTGAAAATGTCAGAACGGTAGCAGTAAGTGAAATAACCACTGTGTGTAACCTGAATACCATCTCTGAACACAGCATACTCAGAATACAGCAGCAGGAACATGTTGCTCCCATTATGAGCACAATGTAGCATCTTCATACGGCTGCATGCAGCAGGATGATCTCACAAAGCGCACATCGCCTCAAACATGTACTCCAACAGCCTCCACAGCCACCATATCTCAGCTTCAGGATATGGTGGCACAGGAACTTCTCAAATCTGTGACGCCATCATGTTGATATGGAGCAAAACGTTTCCAACACCCTGGTAAACCTTGATCTCACTTCCTCCAGCCGGAACTTTTTTATTTCTTTTTAGTTAATTTCTTTGATTTATTTTTATTTCAAATGTTTCCTTCACCTGTTCGATCTGTCCAAGGTGGAACTGCCTATTTGAGTTTTGATTTCAGAGGTGTGTGTGTGTGTGTGAGGGGGAGCATAAGTAGCTTTCATTAACATACTCTTTCCATTCACTGTGTTTTCTAGTAATTCTTCTAGTTTTCTGTTGCTACTTTTAAGCTAATCTCCCCTTTTTTTGGTTTGACTGGTTATGAAGTTTGTAGCAAAACATTAAAGCAACAAAAAACTGCGGGGGACATGACCCCCGTGTCCCCTCTAAAATTACGCCAATGGATAAAGGAAATGAAGGAATGTATAAAATGTTCTATGCAAACAAACGTGCCATGCCCTGAATCTATGACTGTTGACAGAGTAGCCGGTGATTGTTTTTACAGTTTAAAGTCCTGATATGACTGAAAAAAGAGAAATTTAAGCTCTATTTGCATAAATGCATTTTATTATTAATAAAAGGATTTATTCACGTAGAAATTGCATGATAATAAGAGTGTTTATGGAAACTTGAGCTGCTTGGAAGAGTTTCTACATCAGAAGAGACAAACACTGATTCTAATAAGGTATTTGTGAGGTTTACCAGCCACATGGAGTCGTGTTTTTTTTTAACTGAAGGACTGAAAAAAGAGAAAAACTGATAATTCTTGCAGAAACATTTACATACAATTTAGCTTGATACCTCCAGAGGGGGCTGTTTGTATTTAGATTAAACTAAAACTGACCTCGTATTTTCTCTTGCATAATTTCCTTTTGAGCTAACATGAGATGAAAGTCTACGTTGTGTTTTTGTTGGTACCTTTGATCATGCTGACATCATTGGCTCCATCACCGATGGCCAACGTGACGGCCTGCTTGTACTTCTTGACCAGCTCGACCACTTGAGCCTTCTGCAGAGGAGTCACCCTGCAGCAGATCACGGCTTTACACATACAAGCTGTCCTCAGAAACTCCAGCTCCATGCTGTGCTCCAGGGCGAAAGCCTGCAGGGGAAACAGAAAGATTTCCGCCTTTCAGGAGGTTCCACGCATTTTGCCACACTCCCAGTGTGGTGTCATCATAACATGCACAACCCTGGTCTGACAGGCAAGTTGTGTTGAACAGATTTGCTCTTATTAACAGATTTGTTCTTATTTATTAGTACTTATTTATTGAGGAGATATTAAAGGTGAACCTGATGGCAGGTGAGGTTAGAAGGAGTGAAACAGAGGAATATAAAGAAGAGAGTGAAGAGACAAAATAACAAAAAAGTAAATTGACTAAGCTGCCAAAATCCCCACAGTATTTACTAAAAAATAAACCATTTCATTACAAAAAAAAAAAAATATGCAAATATAAGAAAAATAAGAACAGCTGCTGCGTGTAAGCATAAGGAAAATAGGAAATGTTTCGATTAAATAAGAACAAATAAAAGCAAGGAGCCGGACATTATTAATACAGTTAATAAGAACAATGTAGATGGGGAAAAAAACAATAAAAAAAAATGGAGAAAGCAACACAATACACACAGACAATAAATAAATAAATAAATAAATAAATAAATAAAATATTATTATATGAAAATATATTTAAATAAATGCAAATACAGTAAAATAAGCAAAAATAACAACAGAAAATTAGTAAATTCTGGACGTACCAGACTGTGTCCGTTGATAACGAGACCGTACTCTCCGCTAACCAGCTCATCCATGATCACTTTCACTCCGTTACCAGAATTCCCAACTGGCAAAAACTGGGAATCCTCAGCTCCTTCTGGTTTCATGGAGGTAAGAGCATTTCTGTTCGTAAAGAGAATTAAATGTTGATGAATTATTACACATAGTAGACACGTGTACACATTAACACATAATAATACACATTTTCTGTAAACAGAAAAAAAGGGGAAAAAATCATACACTGTATATAAATAGACGGACCATTTAGATTTTATTTATTTAGCATAAAACTATCCACCAGCAGGAAAGCAGAGATTAGACTAACCTTGGTTTTTAGCCAGTGAACAGCAGGGTTTACTTTAGCCCGCCTATCTCTGTTCGTCGTTTAGCTGCCGTTACATCATAGTTAGCCGGTTAGCTCTTAGCTACAGGCAGCCCCCACACTCACTCCCCCCTCTTAGCTCCACGTTTTTGATTATTTTGAATTTAACTAAAGCAACGCTTGAATCTGTCAAGATGGTGAAGTTGGGAACAGACCACCGAGCTTCAGTTTAGCTTTTTGGAAACCTACAGTTGACGTCATCAATCCTCTGTCCATCTTTTTATATACAGAATATGGGATTGACTTCCTTTCGGAGCCCCTAGTGGACGAGGGGGAAACTGCAAATTTTGGCATCACTTTTAACCGCCACGGTTGCCGTTTTTACATTCACTCTAACCTCAGTTCTTGTCTGACATCCTCCAGCGAGTTTCCTGAGACGACGAAGATCTCGTTCATCTCTTCTCGCAGTAAATTGCACGAGTATCCAATGTTTTCTGCGGTTTCTGCAAAATATAATCCACATCACTCATTCAATGCTAAAAACACACTGAGGAGATCAGAACAGCACCAGATGTGGGTTAGAAGCGTGTTAGATACCTTGCTTGTCACCAGTCAGAACCCATATTTTGATGTTAGCTTTGGACAGCTGCTCAATGGTCTGAGGCACTCCGTCCTGCAACTTGTCCTCTATAGCTGTTGCTCCAAGCAGCTGCACACAAACGTAGAGCTAAACAATCAGCAACTAGAACCAAATTTTAATAAATACTCTTTCATTTCTTTCTCCTCACCAGGAGATCCTTCTCTATCTCCTCGTAGAGCTGGTCCAGTTTGCCCTCTCTGTCGTCCAGTGCGGTGCTCGCCTCTAGGTGGCGCTGTTCCCATTGGCTGAAATACTCCTCGTCCAGATCTTTGTAGGCAAGTGCAAGTGTTCGCAAACCCTCCCCTGCAAATTCCTGCAGATCAGAACGCACTTACTTATATAAAGACTGTAGACGGAGACACAGCGCTGATGAGGTGACATATAAACCAACTCATGAGTCCAGCTGATGTCAGGAGCAATGACATCCAGGAGGGCTGAAGATAAACAGAAATAATCTGTTTTATCTTTTCCTGCAAACATGAACTGAACAAGAAAGAAGCTTGAGTCAAAGCAGAGCTCCATTCTTATACTAAAAGTAGAAATTATCTTTCTCTGCGTATGTTATTCCTCATGACATCGTAGTTTATCTTCAGTTAAGCCGACTTAAAGAATCAAACAAGCATAAACGAAATAAATGGGGATGAATTTGTTCCAAATCCACATCTTTGTTGTTTTTTTAGCCTTGTGATTTAGTATTTATAGTACAAAGCAGGGGTGGGTTAAGAAAATGTTTTATTGGGGGGCAAGCAAACTGGAAAAGGACCCCCCCTCATTAATGAAACTCTAAAAAAAGGTTTTGATTTAGAAATAAAGATCTGATTGTTGCCACTAAAGCTGTCACATCACTGAATCTGATGTAAAGCAATAGAAGATAAAGTTATTTTTTGGCAACAGTTGTTTAATTTGGACCTTTATTACCTTTAATGCTTGTCTATAAACACTTCTTGAAAGAAACTTGAGCCAAATCAGACGTTTAATCAGTATTTCTTCAGCTTTACTGGCTGTTTAACTCACAGTCATCACATTAGGTTTTATGACTTCCTCTTCATAAAATGTAAATACGTTGGACAGAAATTACCCACAGTTTGTGAGACTTTCCTGCATGAATGCAAAATTATGATAATTACTGTGGAAGTGTTTATATAAAGCATTACATAGAAAAATATTACGTGGTGCATTAATTTGCATTTGGGCTTTGGAGGTTTACCAGATAAACTTTGAATCCTTTAGTTTGTTTATGGCACTACTCTAATGTGAGACATGATACAAACAGAACAATAGAAATATATTTATCCAGTAAATTACTTCTCAATTTAACAAACCTTTCAGTTAATTTAAAGGTTTTTAGTCACAATTTTTATACCAGTCAATGGTTCATTGTTTAATTTGTCAAGAAAAGAAACCTTTTTAACTAAAGCATAGCTTATTAAATCAATACGAACACCTTCATCAGGTTATTATATTAATTTCTTCTTTTTAATCTAAGTTTGCTCATTTGTGAAGAACAAAACTTTGTTATTTGACTTAAATACTTTTGAGACTGTAAATAAAAGTTTTTGGTGAGAATTACAATAAAATGCACATATGTTGAGTTAATTTTTGCTTAATAACTCAGTTTTTGAGTAGATATATTGGCATGTTTACTTTTCTCTGTGAGTATTTCTATAGACATCCATGTTAAAAAGACCAACTTTACAGCAGAAATAAAAATGTTCACGTTTTAATTTTAAATTTGATAGATTAAGTTTACGATCAAAACAACTACGAGGGAGTAAAATTTTTATAACTCTGTTTAGATGTTATTTAATCTGGAAATTCAGCATAATTATGGGTGTGTCCTTTTGATTGACACGTATCCTATATCTGCAGCGAGAAGACAGAGTGTAGCACAAATATGTTTTAGTCACCTAAAAGTGCCTTAGCTTTAGCCCACCTACCTCCGTTAGCCAGATAGCTCCCGTTAGATCAGAGTTAGCTCTTAGCTACAGGTAGTGAGGAGTTTTATACATGTTAATCATCCACCCCATGCTCACAGCCCCTCTTCAGAGCGCCAGCTCTTTGATTAATGTTGTGTTTTTTCAGGAGCGACGGCACGTATGACGCTGCCAAGATGGCGCTGGGCTTCACTTTTGCTCTTCAGAAACCTGCTGGGAGGCTCCGTCCAACTTTAGGCCCAATCCCATTTCTAATTCTTACCCCTTCCCCTGCCTTTTGCCCCTCACCCCTTCAAAGCTACAAGTGGTAGGGCTGAAAAGTTAGCCCTACGATTTAGGACACCCGTTCACGTCCAGCAGCGAAGTTGCAAAAAAAAAAAAAAAATGTAATAACGTTACCAGAGTAGATGAGGATGTCTCGCTACAGAGCACCGCTAACGTTCAGTATGCTACATTACCGGAGCTTCAACTGGAGCAAGTGACTTTTTTTTCCCGTGTGCATTTTATTAAGAGATTGACTACTACACATTAAAATGACGTTAAACTATACAAATCAACGTTTGTCATAATTTTAAAAAACTTTTCAGTGGAGAAAATACATTTGTGAACATCCTTTGACTCAACAGTAGCCATCACGTCTGGAAATTTTTCATACCCCTTGGTTTGAAGTGTGCTCCTGAAAAATCTTCGTTTGAAGGGGTATATAGCCCCATCACTTACCCCTTGCCCTCTGTCCTCATACCCCTACACGTGAACACGCAAAACGTAGGGGTAGGGCCAAGGGGTGAAATGGGATTCACCCTTAATATACAGTCTATGGACCATTAAGCACGACCAGCTTTGACAAATTTATTTTCCTAAGTGTCACTGCTTCTGGTCCATAAAAACTCATTAAAGGAAACTTTAGGCATTGTTGTTATGTGTATATGTTCAGTAGGAAAATGCAACATTAGCTCCACACACGCACAAAACAAGCACACTCACATTAAGGTGCTCTGTGGTGACGTCCATCAGTTTGCTGCAGGACTGATGCAACCTCTCGTAGATGATCGTGTCGGCGCCTTTACAGTAGAGAGACAGCTTCCCCTCTGGACTCCGCACTGGACACAAACACACACACATACGACAACATGTCAGCGTTTCATTGAATTCATGCAAAGATGCAGGTGATCTCATGACATCGTATACCTATGACTGACATCCTCTTGCGGACATTGTTAAAATCCAAGATCGCCAGAAGTTCGTAGCTGCGCTGCTGTCCCATTTCCACGAGAGAGATGCTGTCTGGTGTACGTGAGCGGAAGACAAATCCAAAGTTTCTGGCTGCTGTTACCAAAGCTCCTTCATCCGGTGACTGGGCTTGGTAGAAAAGTTTCCCTGGAAAAGAAAAAAATGCTCATTTAACGCCAGCAGAACGACCAACAAAGCTACAAAATAGATCCAGACGATCCAGTCAGGAAACTGAAACATTTCCCCCTCCACACCTTCCGTCTTCTCCTCGGCCATGACGGTGTGGCAGAGCGCCAGGAGTCTGAAGAAGGCGTGGACCTCTGGGTTCTCCAGCTTCACCGCCTCCACCAGGGAGTGGTCGTGGAACGTGAAGCGGGGGTCGGCGAGCGGGTTGAAGGAGAAATCCACCGGGTCTTTGTGCTGTAGGGTGAAACGCAGAAAGAAGGATGTGTAAATGTGAGTCGTTCAGCTGGAAATAATCTGGACAAAATGTTTTCTGACAGCAGTCTGGCGAAATAAGGTAACTCTCTTCCTGTGATAACTGGATCCCAGTATGTTTTAGTCCCTTTAAAGCTGTGGTTTATTATTATATCCCAGAACATGGAGGGTCAGTGATATTATGGTTTCATCACGTCTGCTGCACCGTCCACTGATATCTCCCAAGTGAGGGCAATAACTCGAATAATTTTCAACGTTGGATTTTAATACTCAGCATACCTGTTTAGGTCCCCAAGAGGACGATTTGTATCGAATTTCACGATTATTGGATTTATGGCTTCACCACCAGGTGGCGCTTTATGAGTAAAAATTCATAATTTTGGCTATATATCTGGAACTATTTCTCTCATTGACCTCAAATCAAGTGTAAATAAAGGGTCATGACCTCAGGATGCATCCTGTCCTGACGTCATACACCAGCACCAGTTGGAGCTTTGGGACTGAACCTGTTGTATTGTGTCTATTCGAGGATTGGGAAATTGGGGGAATGGGAGCGTTCGGCGATATACCCTTAGCCGTCGCTTCTGATGGCATTGGCCTTGTTTTGAAATGTCCCTCATTCCCACGTCCTGTTCAGATTTCTATCTGTGTTATCCCCGCCCTGCTGAATCGTCTTTATCCATGTCCTACAATCTTCTTTCCCTCCAAGCTACTTAAGGTGTGTTCCCATTCCTTCCTGCGATAGATTGTCTGTTTTTGACTGTTTTTTCCTGAGTTTTGGAACCTAAAATCTGGATTTTTTTTCTAAATAAAAGCACCAGTTTTTTCATCTTGCTCTGCATTCCTTCGTTCTGACCTGTTTGACTCTGATAAGATCTTTTAATGTAAAAAATTATCTTCAGTTTGTAAGTAAGTCAAGATTTTCTGCAATCTGTTGGTTTTCCTTAAATAAGCGATTTATTATGAATTAATGTGTCTGTAAAACCCTTCAGATGACAGATTGTTGTAACATGATGCTATACAAATAAAGTTGAATTGAATTGGCAATACCTGAAAGGACAGCTGCAAAACTTAAATAAATAGGAGCTAATAATGATAATAATGCTATGACGAGCTGGTAAATCTGAGGTAATTATGGGTTGATACTCTGGGTTTGTATAAAATGCCCATTAAGACAAATAAATCGCTGCAAGGTTCCTATAACAACAGAAGTCAGGTTGGAATTTTATCCCTTTCCAAACTCCCAGTTTCCTCCAACTGGTCAGGTCCAGAAAGCCAGATCTGACTTCACCCAGCATTTCATTTTAACTCCAAATCCAAAATAAATAAAGTTATCTAGTGTACCGAATGCAAATAGACACCATCGCCTATCAAATTACATGAAATGACTAAAATTTCTTTCACTAACTTTTTCTTCCAGATGTTCTGCTTTGATGTTGTGATTTACATTGATATAAATTCTAACGATTATCTTTGAAATGCTCTAAATGAACTTAAAGTGGTTGTTTTTACGGCCAGAAACCTGTTTGGGATGTACCCTGCCTTTTGCCTGGGATGGACTCCAAGCCCCTCTCACTTCTTTCACCTTCTGGTGGTTAAAACCTCAGTTGATAACCAACCACTGAGGACTAAAGGTGAATGAATGATGGTGTGGTTCACAAGTAATCACAACGTCTTGCACAGGAAAGATTGTATACCCTTTTTGGCTTTTGTGGTGTGTTCGAGTGTTACTATTCTGTTTGTATTTTTGCAGACACTGGTGATGAGAGGTGATATGTGACCTGTTATGTATAGAAAGGTGGCATTTATTATCAATAAAAGATACATTTATGTTTTAATAAGGGGAAGGTGAAAAAAATATTATTCACGTCATATCAAAAGCAAGTTTATTCTTTAATACAGACCAGAACTGTATTTTTCTGTTTTAACTTGACAAAATGAATCAACGCACCTCAGAAATGTCTAGTCTTTGGCCGGTGTCGTCATACACATCTCCTGCACAGGAAGAAAATAATGAAAACATGTTTCTGTGGAATAAAACTACCTTAAAAGAGCATGAAATGAACAGCAGACTGGTTGGAAGTAGAAAGTAGGAGCGTGCAACTCTCTTCCTCATACTCAGTTTGAACTTCATCACGTCGTCTCAATCTACATGACTGGATGCACTGAGATGCTGCCGTGTGATTGGATGGTTAGATGCATGTGTTAACAAGCAGCTGAACAGGTGTTAGGAAGCATTTTACAACCAGTGGTTGGCACATCTGGAAGATAATCCTAAACTCTCCGGACGGGTTGAAACTTACCGTAAGATTTTCCGTTAATGGAGCACTTGTTGAAGATCATGATATTCTGGGTGAGAGTTCCGGTTTTGTCGCTGAAGATGTATTTGATTTGGCCGAGCTCCTCATTCAGCGTGGTGGTTCGAGCCTCAGCGGGGGTATCGTTGCGAGAATAATACATCTTCCTGTCCCAGTCGATGTAGAAGCTGTTCCCCAGTCGAATGATCTCCACACTGCGCAAAGATGCAAATCTCTCACACATACACGTGGTCTGAGTTTGGCTTTAGAGTCAGATGAAACAAATGTAATTTATTCTATTCAGATAAGAGCGTAGCATCATGGTTTCCTCTTCGTTAGTTTGGCTGACAGAAGACATCATTGTAAATAACAAGCACCTTGTATGACCTTGTGTTGTGATCCATGAATTGCTTGAATGAAAAGGAGTGCCGCTTTCAGCACATGTTAGACCTGACAAACGTTACCTGACATAGAGGGAGATGGGCACCACCGTGTTGAGGATGATGATGTAAGACCAGAAGGTGAGAAAGGCAGAGAAACCAGCATTGTTGCCGTCCTCCCTCGGTAGGAAGACAGTGAAGTCCGAGCCCTTATTTATCTCCCAGATGTAGTTTCCTATCGCCAAAATTGTGCACATGACGACTAGGAAGCCAAAGATCTGCAGGAAGACCACAAAAAGCTACGTTTACAACTGTGGGTCATTATATCAGATTCAGTTATTGCATAGGAATTAAATTTTTTACTTTTTTCTTTTGCTTTGTGTTTTCTTGGTTCATTAATCTAGATACAAATATTATCCTCAGTTTTGTTTGCTTCATGCCAGCTAATCTTACTCATATAAACATCCATCCATCCATTTTCTGAACGTCATCCAATTCATCGTCGAGGGTTTATGTTTAACATTTCTTGTTCATATTTGCCACATGTAGCTTTAATACTGTTCTTTACATGTTTAACATTGTCTAAGTAAATAAACATACTGTGAATGGTAACCTGTTTGAGTTTTAGAGATCTGAAAGTCCATCAGAAACACGAAAATGTTGATGAAAAATGGCTAAGACGAATTAGTGGCAAAGTTAAAACTACCATTTAAAAAAATAATTTTGCATTTAATAATTTTATATATATTTTATATATAATAATATATATATATATATATATATATATATATATATGTGTGTGTGTGTGTGTGTGTGTTTGTGAGTGTCTGTGTGCACATAAGCCAGATACCACTATAGTGACGGTCACTCCAG
>JBAMHX010000013.1:3364604-3376645 GCA_037177515.1 Pseudomugil tenellus
AGTCAGGAGAAATTCCCACTTAACCTGCCCACTCATAATGTGTGTATTCAGGCATGCCGCTGCGCCATGTTTAGGGTGTGTAGGACAAAAAACAAAAGTCAGAAACGGAAGAAGAAAGTCTTTTTTCTTTTGGTTTCTGATCCTGTGATTATTTTTGCTGTGGAAACACAGAAGTGTCTCGCTTTTGCAGTCAAATTTAAAGATGTTCCTTATATACTTTGTGTTTATCTGTTTTATCTGATACGTTCAATGCTTCATGCTCACACTTTTGGCAATATCGCTGATACTGAATGGGTGAAACTGTGAAAGAGATGTGAAAGTTTTAAATGAAAGGAAAACTCAAGAGAGAAACAAGAAGGAACAGAAACTTTCAGGCAAAGTTAATATTAAACTTAAAAGTCAAGTTTGTCATTTCACCTAAATAACTCATTAACAGGTTCAAACAACACAAGCTGGTAAACTGAAAGACTGAATTCAGGGAAGACCAATAAATCAGTAACAAATTCTAGCCTTAAACAAAATAAACTCAAATTAAATCAAATAATCACACATCCACTTCTATTGAAGACAGAATTATTTCCTTTGGGACAGTTTTTAGAAAACCACATGAGAGTTCTGGAAACTAGCTAGCTTTGTGGCTAGGCTACGTGAAACAGTCCTACACACCCAGACTGATGGTGGTCCAAATGTAAGATAAGCAGTTTCTTTATGGGATGTAGAAATTGTACAAACGTCATTATATGATTATCTGGACTTTTATTTTTCAGGTTCCTTTTCGTTTCTTAATACTGCCAGAAAAACAAAAAAGAGGATTTAAATAAACAAACAGAAAGCATGTCTGAATGTCTAAACTGCGCCTTATGTAGTGGTCACATCTTTTTGTAGGGGTGAGAAAAAAGAAGTACACTCAAAATGACCCACAACGCTTCCTGAAAAGTAGTGAGCATCGATGATCAGCATACAGACCACAATGCATTGCAGGCCAGAGCTCAAAATAGTGCCAGTGCAGAAAAAAAAAAGTTCTGAAGTTTCATTTTTATTAAATAAACATTCAACAAATAAAGAATAAAAAACAATAAAATATTTTCACATGAGCTTGGATTTGATTTGGGACATCTTCATGCACATTGCGGTTGCTGTGGTGACGGCAATCACATGATCCGCTGGCTTAGTGTCCGAATAGTCGTCCGAATAGAGAGTGTATTGTGATGAGACGTGAATTTTACTCGGGTGTGTTGGAGCAGGGAAACATTTAAAATTCCAGGACAGGAGTTTGAAACCTCAATAGATAAAAATGGGATAAATAAAAACAGAATCCACAAATAAATCAGCACATTTACTAATTATTTAGGTAATTTCTGCAACTAGCAGCTGGCTTGTAAACTAATTTTACAGCTACGCCTCCTGCACAGCAAGCTTCAGCATTTTTTTGCAAGGTCATCTTCTTCTCTACGACTGATCAGCCTTGAGTATCTTGAGTGGCTGCATACTCGACATGCCAAAATCTAATGACACGTTAACCTGGCGTCACCAAAGCAACTGTTATCGATGACTGCTTCAGATCCAGGCTGGTTAACCGTAAAGCTTTTGTTTCTCCTGCTTGAGCTAACATTTAACCCGTTTCATCAGTTATTTCCTCTAAATTATTCAGCATTAGGTCCTTGTTTACTCTCCCACACACACTCACACATAGTTTAAATGAAAAGTCATTTTCCTCTTATTGTTTTAAAAGTACATTTTGCTTCAGTTCTCCTGAAGTGATGAATGAAAAAGAAAGTTGTGACGAACTTGGGCTACGTTACAGTAGTGAGCTGGAAAAGAAGCAAATTTGTATTGTTTCCCAGTCAACTAACTACCAGATGTTGAAGTTGAAACACTAAAGCAGAACTTCATCTGTTTCACATATTAAACAGAGAAAACAATTTCACACAGAAGAAAGATCATCTCATGATTCTGAAACCAATTTCATTTTCACACTTTTGCTTTTCCATATGCTTCTGACAATAAGGCAAAAGCGAAGAGACGGCCGGGAAAATACACAGCTGATTAAACAACCAAGCAGAGGTCAAGGAACAAGTAAAAAGTTGGAATTTTAAACATAAAAACAATCAACGTGTGTAATGTTCGAGGAAACTGCAGTGAAGCTTAAATGCCTCCCTGGTTAGCTGGGAAACACATCACCTTAGTTTTCCATGACTCCAGAGGAGTGGATCTGTGCTGAAACATCTTACGCACTACTGCTAGGAAATAATTACACCATATGTCGCATGTTGGTGACCCAGAATGCTGACATCAGTGCAGTCAGAACAGAAATGAGAACGTCTTAATAAACATAATGCAAAACAACACAACACAAATACTACAGACATAAATACTGTCTTTAAATGCTCAGTCTAATTACTTGATTTCTCACACTTTTTGAACAAATGAGACTTTAATAATACAAAATGTAGCTTGAACTCTCTTTTTTAAGGGTAATTCTCAAGCATTGCTGCCATAAATAAAGCATATGTTTCCGTAAATCCTAAGCTTATTAAATTAGATCAAGAGATATTTGAAATTTTAGTTTCAGAATTACTGATAAAAATAATGAGAACATTTTACTTTATAAATAACTAACAAAAAGGACTACTTACCTACTTATTTCCTTGTTTTAATTTAATCAAGCATAAAAAGCATTTATTTGTCTTGTCTAATGTTTAATTTCATTGTTTATTTGGGTGAACAACAGGGGTGTTGTTAGAAGGGTGGTCGGGGTGCCACTGGCCACCTCTAAAATCTGATTGGACACCCCAAAGCTAATGTCAGGCGATTGACAAGTCACTGAAGAACCTCTGAAAAGTTTTTCCAGATACACATGGACACCAGGTTCAGGCCCAATTAACACTGCTGGAATGTGAAAAATGCAAAATTTTAATTACGCTGTAGCATCTAATTTAAATGCTAACGTTTTAGCTGCATAATAGTTCTTAAGCTGCAAAAGTTTAAAAACCGGCACCAGAGTAAAACACAAATCCTGTTCTTGTAAAGATGAACTGAAATCTGGTAGCAATAATGATTTTTGTCCCTTCATCTTGCATTTACAAACCCAGGCCAAGTCTCTTAAAACAAAGCATAATTTTTGTCCAACATTTATACCATAAACAAAGACGGATAGATTATATGTGCTGAATAACCAATACACCTCTATGCAAGCGGTCATTTTATATTTAAGGCTCCAAGTTTTGGAGGCCTCTTTCTTTCAAATATGCAAAGAGAGAAATTTGGGATTTTGGATGCAAACTCCCAAATTTTGCATGCACCCCCCCCCCCCCAAAAAAAAAAAAAATTGGCTGAAGCCAGCTGACAATGGCCGAGAAGCGGGGTACACCCTGGATAGGTTGGGGTTCCTAATCAATAAATTAAAAATATGTGGCTGAACATTTCCAGGAGAGGTTTTTGTCCCTGTGCTAATACACCTGCTAATGTCATGTACGGTATTTAACTTGATGTAGCAAGAAGCTACATAGCAATGCTAATTTAGAATATGAGTACTAGATTAGTTTTTAAATCCAGGTCATTAGGGTCAGATGCTACGATCCAGAAATGCCCCCCATACCGCACTCCAAACAACCATCTTACATTGTTATGGACCTTTTTAAAGTGAACCCAGGGTGCAGGAAACCTTTTTAAACAGTTGTCACAGGAGTCTTTGTGAGTGTGTTGGAAAAATTAATACAATAAAGAAACAGCTCCCTTGATAAAATCTGACCTTCCATCTGGCCACCTCTTTTAAATATCTACCTCCGCCTCAGGTGCACAATGTTTTTTTTTTTTTTTTTAGGCTTGTACGTAAATTGGAACTTGAATTGGTTATGGTTTCAATCTAATAAAGGTTATTGTGCAAATTGTTAATTTAGTTGGTATGCAAGAAAGAAAGAAAAAGAAGATCTGACTCTAAGAACTCTAGTTATCTGTGTGGGGTGGTCAGGCCTAAGTGGGTGGTGGGCATGGCCACCCCTGGCCCAACCTTGGATGTGTCCCTGCTTGTGATAGCTTAAATAATTAAATTAGTCATTTTAAAACAAAGTTCAACTTTTAATACTAAACTTAAACTACTTATTTAAATACTTCATTGATTATTTTAAAGATTTTAAATAAATTTTAGCAGATTTTAATACCACAACAGCCAATTTCTTGTGAGATTTTTTCATTTTCTTCTAGTAGATCATCAACTTCACTTCAAACATCCTTCAGTTTTGTTAATTTTCACCTAAAAAAGATTAGAAAAATGATTTAAAATTTATTTTAAATATGCTTACTATATCATCAGTTGCATCTTTGGCAGCAGTGACTGACAGCACAAGGACCAAAGGCACGACGGTGGTGAACCAGGACAGAGAGGAGATCTGAGGGATTACCTAAACAGGACAAACAGACACAAAAGTCTCTTTAGTTCACATTTTTAGCACATTTATGAAAGAAGAAGAGGAAAACTTAATTCTCTGGGCTGAAAACAAATTAATCCATGAACCTTAGCCTAAAAAGCGTCATTGTGTTTCCTTTGCATTTGAATGTTCCACTTCAACCACAAACTACATGTTCTGTATGTCAAACAGTTAAAAGATAACTGTGAGCTGTGGGCGGATGTTTAAACTACAAAGTAGGGAAGGATTGTGTGAAAGAAGATCGTGTGCATCATGTTTATTGAGTTGAAATTTGGAGAGCAGACATGAACTTGGTTTGTTAGAAATGTTTTCATGTTGTACACTGCTGGTCAATTTGTCCTGAGGTCATTTAGCCAAACAAGGTTCAATCTGATCTCTTTGTACAAATGACTGAGTAACTGAGAAACAGGAAGACCAGATTAGCTCTGATATAGATTAAAAACCCACAATGTTTTCAGTTTATTACATATTCAGACATGTTTGTCTTGGTGCTACTGTCTTTTGTTCTTTAATCTATTGTAGATTTAGATGTGTTTTCGATCAAACTGTAAAGTATAAACGTTTCCCATTTATTTATTTAAAGCCTACCAAGTCTCTGACTGTGTTTCAGCAGAGCAGCTACCATGAATGACCTCTATGGTGCAACACAACTGTTTTGCACTCAATGAGGCAATTTCCTTTTCTGACTATTAGCCTACACTTCCTTTTTTCTTCCATTTCCTGTGGTTGACACATAGATTCAGAATGAGAAATGTCAACATTTTATGTTGGATTATCTGCTAAAGAGATCACAACACAGAAGATTTCACATGAATTTTAGATTTCCAATGGTTTTACATGAACTAAATTAACTCCTAACAAACAAAACAGTGATGTTTATCATCCCTCTGTGTGGAAATGTTTACCTGTGGTTACTGATTCACTTTGCCGAAAGCAAATGCTAGCTAAATAAGTAAGCTAACATTAGCTTATCTGTGCAAATAGAAATTCAACCTTAGCTAAGTGGACTTGATGCTAATACACTGTTATCCCGCTTAAGCTAATTAAATGCAGTTAACAACAAACTTAAAATGTTGATGTAAGCTTAGAACAAATTTGAACACAAAGCTAAAATGAGCTAAACTGACAGTTTAGCGGCACTATGCATCTATGCGTTTATGTGAAAGCTTTTGTGTGATGAAAAACAATCAAAAAGAGGTGCACAAAACTTACAAAACGAACAACTAAACATTTTTAAGGAATTCATACATTCAGCTGATCATAATGTTGAATGTAAACTTGACTGAAAGTTATATAGAATAGCCAAAGCTTGTAAATGTTAAATAAATAAAGGTAAAAAAAATAAAAGCAACAAAATTATAGATAAAAGTAAATGTGCACTCTATACTACAGAAATAAACACAAAAATAAAAAATTTAAATGTTGTCTGATATTTAAAAATTAACATGTTGCAACAAGTTCAGATATAATAATTTACTTTGGTGTTTTCCATTACAAAACAAACAAAAAATGTACATATGTGAGGTTAAAAAACATAAAATCATGTGTGTGCTTTGTTTTCATTTCACCTGGAGCACCAGCAGGACAAGAAAGTAGGCATTTGCAATTCTCTGGAACTGTTCGAACAGGTTGAGAGGTAGGAATGTGAAGACATTGTACTTGGAGGTCTTGATGGCATTTGTCTAGAAAAGGTGTGATGGGACAAAAAAATAATAGATTAAATTTGGATAAAATCAAATAGTATTTGGTCTGTGATTATTACATCTTTATTAAAACCAATACAAGAATTTGCTCATTCAAACCATTAATTGAGTGATTTTATCGGTTTGAAAACAGCACACTGATAAACTGAAAATGAAAACACTTTCCTTAAAGCTACAAACGAAAATGCAGCTACATGTAAGTTTATCCATATCAAGTTTATTAAATTAATTTAATTTAGTTTCATTCCTACAAATAGGCCTAATACATGGAACATAATATGAACTGAGAAACTCAGAAAATACTCATCACAAAGTAAGAAATGTACTATATGCTAACATTAGCTGTGTTTGGTATTTAACATAGCTAATGTTACCTATACGTGGCAATTTCAGTTTTTAAGACATTAAATTAATATTAATTTTTTTTCAAGTTTCATTAGTCTGTTTTTCTTTTATTAAAATCTGAAGTCATATAATATATTAAAAAAAATAAAATCCATCCATTATCTTATCCCTCCATTAGCTTATTCCAATGAAGGATTGTGGGTAATAAATTAAATAAAAAATATTTATAAATAATTACTTACTTGAACCAAATTTCCCAAATGTTCAGTAAGTAGGTTTAATTAGTTCATTAATAAATATGACTTATAATCATTTTAATATAAATCCACCTATAAAAAATGGAGAAAAATAGAAAAATAAACACATTTGTCCGCATTCACAGGTTTTGGGCTTATAAAACAGAAGTGCTTTGATGTTTGGATGCTGATAAGCGACAGTTAATTATCTAAAACTTATCAGGGTGAATTACAGGTGATGAAACCTCTCTGGAGAAATATGCCAGCTGTTGATGTTAATCAAAGGATGGCTTCGGGGAGTCCTCAGGACATTCTGGAAAATGCTACAGGTTCATAGGTTTATAGTGAAACCCTTTCGGAAGAATTTGGGATTTTATAGTGGATTTTGTTTTAAGCTGAGAGGATTTTTTTCTGCACCAGGTGGCTGTTGTTAGCAGACTGAACACTGTTATCCAGCCAGTGATCATGCTCCATGTCACGCTATGACTACAGCTCTTCAATAACAAAACCACCCACGCACTGAACACTTGTATTCTGCTTATAATCGCTTAAGTACATAAGGAAGTATGTGTTTATATACTTTGTGGTGAAGATCTATCTCACTGGTTCTGTATAGAGGACAATCATTTAAAAAAAGCTATACTTTTTTAATATTATTGAAATTATTATTTATTAAAAGCATCATGAAATATATTTATATTATACTTTTTTATTAGTAATTTTGTTTTGACACATTTTTTTCAGTTTCTCTGTTTTTTATAGCGTCTTGAAGAACCCACTTAGCTGATTTAGTATCAAACTGACATATAAAGTAATGAATACAGAACAGGTTTCTTAATTAGCTTCTATTTCCAAGCTGAATTTGATCCTTATTTTATCCCTTTTTGCTATGTGAAAAATAAAATCCACTAATAAAAATGTAAACGGTATCCAAGCAGCAGCATCAGAGAATAGAAACATCAAATCACGAGACACCCAGTCTCGTGATAAAAACCAGAAACACAAAATAAAGACACGTTCTAGGGCTGATTCTTTTACTGTAAGCTGCAGTATCAGTTTTCTATTTAAAATTCACATATGTGGAACTCAACGGAGCCTCACAGTGATGAACACACAGTGTCAGATCGTCCTAGTAAATAACAAAAGGTTGATTCTGTTTTAAAGAACATTTATGCTGCATGTAAACCGAGTTGTCTTTATGGACAATTATTCAGGTTCCACCTCGGTTCCTATCACTGCTTCATCAAAGTGATTAGAAATTCTAACTTATTGTTTTTGTTTTTTATAATTAGCTTTTATAGCTTTTATGTTAGTTTTTGTGATTTTTTTTTTTTTTTTTTGTAAATCATTGGTTTTTAGGTGACTGGAAAATTTTTATTTGTTCTTGTTTCAGAACCCAGGAAGAATGGGGCAATGAGTGATGGGGATCCTATTAACCCTTTAAAGCCCAACAACTGGGAAAAAAGTCCCATTTTTACAATCTTAAGTCTTTATTTGACCCTTAACAAAATCTGAAAGAAATACATGTATTGTTTTTGGTACTTTCACCATTTATTGTCAAGTGATAGGTCAAAATTACTGTCAGGTAATTTTCTACTTTCTGGTATTCACCACGGTGCAGGAAACCAGTATCATATAGTTTACAACAGAGTTTTGAATTGAGTTTTAATCATTAAGTGATGCAAAACGTCTCAGAAACTGTATCAAATATTAAAAGGTGAAATATACAAACACAAACAGCATCCAGTGATTAAATAATACTTACTGCATATTTAAAGGAGAGGTTGTACTCGCGATCGTTGGCTCTGAGTTTCCTCTCCAGCTCTGATTAGAAAAGACAGTAAAAAAATGACTGTAAAAACATCAGTGGGTTGTCATAAAGTTGGATTTGTACACGCACTGCCTCTGTGTCGGTTCGGATTTGTGTAGCTGACGCACAGGCGGTGTGTATTTATAGTTATGCGTCGTATTGCAATTTTTTTTTCTGGATCTGAGCGGACCAGTAGAAACCAGTAAAAAACTGAGTTTTTTTATGTATCAACCAGAAAGTTCACTAAATGCAAATTACATGTAGTTATTAGTCACCAGAACTTCACAGCAAGTCCTGTTTCAGCTTCTTCATGTATTTTATGCTGCAAATCAGCAACGTAGCTGCAGAATGAAATATCCGGAAACAGGGAATCACAATCTGACCAATCACAAGGGAGTACTTCCACGTAGATGTGTCCACGTAGCCCAGATGCAGGACCGGTCTAAAGAAGGACGGGTGGAGCCTCTACGGAGAGTCTACGGCAGTTACGGCGTAACCGTTCCCGAGCTGGATCACATCACGCAACACTGAAATAATTCACTTATGTCAAATAAAAATGAGCTCAGATTAAACTTTTGTTTGGTTATTTTTTTATGCTGTGCAAGATATTATTAAACTTGACATGTGTCAGGGTTTGCCAGAGCGTGTCATTACACTTGCACTCCATCATCATCATCATCATCATCATCATCATCATTATCATCATCATCATCATCATCATCCACTATCACCTCCTGCAGCTCAGGATGGGAGATTGGATTAAAGACAAGATGCAATCGTTTGGTTTCCTTTAGCTCGGCTACGTATTATGAATAGGCTCATATTGATATTACTAAATGGGGTGTTAAATGTGGTCCTATGAGTGCTGCAATAGATCCATTTAGCTTGATTTATCTGAGCTATAAATACTTTTTGATCCCTTTCAAGTCTTCTTTCTGAGCGTTTGAGGATCTCGGCTCAATCAAAAACATGAAAACGTGACCAAACTGTTTCTTACCGTCTCGTTGTGCCGACATGCCACCAGAGAATCCAGTGAGATGTTGTTTGATAGTTTTCTATGTTATTGCTTAAGTCCAACTAGGAAGTTACAGGAGTGTTTAAGTCAAACGTTATTGTGTCACAGACTGAGTGTAATCCAGAGGTAATAAAGCTAATCATAGCATATAGCTAATCTATATGCTGAACTCGAAAGCCAGGAAAAAGCAGCATTTTATCAGAGAACTCTGGTTTGTTAAAGCAAACATAGAGAAATAGGTCCTAAAATAAATTACTTATATATTATGTATAAAATGTACCTCTCTCTGTGTTCTTGACACAGTCCAGGCCAAAGAACGACATCTTCTTTTCTTCTTTCGCCTGCCGTTATCTTTCCATCATGCTGATCTGGGAGCAAAGAGACAGACAACTAATTAAATGTTGCTTAGTATCGTTAGCTCAGATTTATTCATGAACTCTGACACAACACCAGTAATATATAAATATATATATATGCAAAATATTTTATTAAAGTGCAGAATGAAACCAGAATAAAGTCAATGAGAAGATAAAATAATAAAAACTTAGAGTCTCATGCTGGCTCAAAACCCGGGTCAGACGGCGTTTAAAAAAGGACAACAATGTGATTTCTCTATCTCGTAGTGGTTCCATCATTTAGGAACAGCACTCTCTGAGATTTCACCTGGACCTCTGTACTCTCTCTGTCCAGAAAGAACCAATCAGCTGATCTGAGGCACAAATCTGGTGAATATGTGGAGGAACAGAGGGACCAGACCACACAAGGACTTAAAAACAAATAAAATGAACATCCAAGGCATCCAGTGAAGCTGACACAGGCGTAATGTCGTTTCTCTTACGTGTTCTCCAACACGAAGATGAGCGTGACAGGAAGTTAAACTCAGTAAAGCTACAATTTATTCAACATAAGCAAGAAAACAAGAATTTAAAACATCTTTTGTTTCTATATTTCTCTTTTTGATCCAAAGAAGTCTGATAATTGCTAATTTATTAGGTTTCTATAAGCATGTGATGTTTTAGATTTACATGCAAGTAAACGATAAACTTACTCATCTTTTTCTGAGTCAGCTGATAATGAAGTGTTACTTGTTACATCCCTGCTTCTCGTTTACATCCAACCCTAGAGAGTTTTTCCCATGTACGGCAGAAACTCAGAGGGAGGCGACCTGTTAAGTGCCAGACAGACACTCCTTCAGTCACCCAGCGTCTCTGACAGGAAAAGGACAGGCCCGAGAGCCATGTCTGGTCCTGATCCGTCTCTGCCGAGTGATAGCAAGACCTAAAAGTGTCCGCTGGTCAGTCGAGTCAAATGCTGAACCTGCTTTCCTCATCATAGAGGTTGTGTGGTATTTAATGCAAAATGTGATGAATTTGTAACATGTTATTTGCTGTTTTGAAGGGAGTAAAAGAACATGAAGCAACAAATTCATTCTTTTAATTAACCTCTACATGAGGAAATGATGCAACTGCTTCCCCTGAAGGAGCAACGGGCCTCAATCTGATGGGCATAATGACTTTTATCTTCTATCTCACAGCAGTGGCTATTTCAGAGCCTCACATAATTAAAACCACATTTCCTTTAAGACCGCTCCTTCTCATCTACTCTCCCCCAGACTGCTTTGCCTCAAAAATGGAAGCTGGAAGTTGTTTCTTTCCTGCAGGCCAATGGAGACTCCTGGATGTGAGGTGTTACAGTCGCGATTAAAGCTGCTGTACGCTGCTCTGCTTTGATCAATTCTTTGTTTTCTCACTAAAATTCTTTCATGTCTCTAAAGTGACTCCTAACAACTGAGGGAAATGTGTGAAGATCACCACAAAACGTAGAAGAAAAGTCTTCATGAGAGCAAACACGCCTACGGTGAGGAAATAAGTTTGTTTCTGAGTTCCCGCCCATTACTAGCGGTTGCCAGGGTGACGTCAGCGTTGGAGCTATAAATATCAACTACATGAGTTTGCTTAAGAATGTGTGTTTTAACAAGAACAGCAGAGCCTGGAAAAACCCAGACACACACACACACACACATACCATAACGCGGCATGTGGGCCGGAGAGTTTGTGCAACACGATGGAGAACAGACAGAACTGTACACTTAACGCAGAAAACTGGATTTATTTAATCTAATGTCTCAAGTGCAAGGCTGCGAATGAGTCTGAAGGAAATTTTTTGCCATTGTTGGAGCAAAATATGATTAATTGGTTGTTAAATTTGGTTTACAAAAGTTTTTTAAATCAGATAGTAATGATAAACAGGGGTACAGGCCTACAGCTGGACTCCAGTAAGGAACAAAGCTAGCAAAGATCACAAACATGCTACATAGCTTTTCACTGACTGTACTGATTCTTTAAAGTCTGACCCAAGAAGAAATAATGAATGAAATGTAAAATACTTTATTAATCCCAGAGGGAAATTCAAATTCTGTAGTCATTTTGTTCAGCTGGTTGGAGTTTTTCAGGCACTGGAACAAGGCAGGATGTTTTCCACATCACTGGTATTCTTTTCTGACTC
>JBAMHX010000013.1:3383543-3393716 GCA_037177515.1 Pseudomugil tenellus
CAGTACCCATACTGGGAGCTGGTTCCATAAGAGCGCAGCTTGATAGCCAAAAGCTCTTCCTCCCATTGTTTTCTTATAGACTCTGGGAACCACAAGTAGACAAAGAAGAATATTTGTTTCCTTATGAAGGTTTTATTTGACCTTTCAGGCTTCCAGGTATTGAACCTTAGTAATTATTACAAGTTCAAGTAGTTCAGAAACCATTTACAACAACGTGACTGTGCAGCAGAGCTTATTAAAATCTGATAAACTCATATTTAATGCAAATGGCTGGAAAAAAACCCATTTTGAGCCGGTAAACAGATGTGACATCTGTCTGAATGTCCAGAGAGACCTGTTAAATGCCACACATCTTTCTTATTTCAGCAAAAGTTCTTGAAAGAATTACTGAATAACATTTATACTTGGCTCATTTTTTCTTGAAACAGTCATATTAGAAAATGATTAGAGGGAAATAAAGTAAAAAAATTAATTTCTGCAGATTGTCAGGCCTAAAAAAGGAACATAGATGGATGGATATGTCGGTAGGTAGGTAAAGACTCTGAAAAAGTAGATATAAATACTGCAAATAAAATAAGGAAACAACAAGTTTTTTAAAAAATTGTAGATATCTTTATAATTTTCTTTTTTAAAAAATTAATCAGGCATCGGTGTAAAAACAGAAAGTCAAGAACATCTTTAAAAAAATGCACATTTTATTATATTCTATTGTGTAATATCACAATTACAGATGCAGAATAAATAGCATGGTCCATTTTTTAAGCTTTGAAACTACTGGATCCCACACAAACACAGACTATTTTATCTTCTCCAGTTGTAACCACGGCAACATAGATTCTTTTGTTTTGTCTTTGCGTCTGTTTTAAAACCTGAGATCCAGCCAGACACGACCAGAACGTTGCAGCAATGTTGCATCTGAGTTAGGAGATATTTCAGTCAGAATGTTGGATCGCCAACTGATTAATTTGGCAGAAAATATGCATTTATTCTTTGCAGAATGTTGCCACAAATGTTCCTCCAATCCGTCCTGAACTGAGATATTACTATAACTTACTTTCCTCTTTATGTATGCAGAACAGATGCATGGTTTGGATTGTGTGAAGCCTTTCTGGTGTTTGCAAGATGTGGTTTGTTGCAGATTTTCAGTTACTTAAAGATGGTTTGTGATCGAATTCAGTGTTAATAGGAAGCCAGGACTGACTGAGTTCTTCAGCTTGTGGCTTATAGAGTGTTTGTGGATGTAAAGATAGTTTTGCTTTTGCACACACACACACACAAACACACACACACACACACACACATGCATGCTCTCCAGCTGCAGGATCTACACAGAGTAACTATTTTTCCAAAGCATTCATTGTGAAGGTCGCACATATAAAAATCCCTCATCTTCATCTTGTCTCTCTGTTGGCAAAATAAGGAACGAGTCACGTTTAGTTTCTCTGTAAAAGCGGCCTGTGGGAGATGAGTGGACGCTTTCAGACGGTCTTCTAGAAGGAAGATGTGCAAATAACTCGCTTTTTTGCATTTATTTGACCTTTTCAAGCTGTTCATTGTCAAGGCTACAAGTACAAATACCCCTCATCCTCATCCTGTGTCTCTGTGTTGGCAAAACAGGGAATGACGTTGTCTCTGCAGCGGCATTAATAGCGGAGAACGTTATAAACAAATAAAATCTATCATAATGGTCTGATCTTCCCAAACGCATCACAACAGTGCAGCTTTCCCCCCCTTTCCTGTCTGAAAGGTGGAGTTGCTGTACTCGGTCGGCAATTCCTACGCAACACCCCCACAAACATATAAAAGCTCTAACTGCTCTCAGTGCTTTGCTATTTGTTTGAACTCATGGATTTATTTTTACGCCAGCGAACAGATTAAACCTTTTAGTTTTGTTTAGAAGAACAAAACCTGGTTTTATTTCCCTTTTTAAGGTGAAATGATAGAACATTGTTTTGTGTTTATACCACTTAAAACTGTAAAAAGATAACGATGATCAGATTATTTCACTATTTTTGAACTGATGTTGGATGAATATGCAGAAATAAGCAGATTTTTAAACCACTTTGTTGTCATGGTTACCAACAATATTATTTATATATGTCAAACTTTGTCTCTGGTAGTTCATTTTAGGAAAATGTGAACATGTATTATCTTCGTGCTTTACATCAAAGTGCAAAAAGATTTAGTTATGTTAGTTATACAAAACACTAGTTTATGTCCCGAGTTAGGAATAAACCACAAAATACATTTTATTTTAAAATACCTGGTAGGACGGGACTAGAACAGCAATACTTAAAACACTTATGTGCTATATTTAATGTATTAAATCAAAATGAAATCTAACTTTATTTATAAAGCACTTTTCATGCTGATGCAATAAAAAGTGCTTTTTACAATAAAAGCATTTTAAAGTAAACAAGCTGTCACACACATAATATGTACAACAATTTACAGAACCATCATAACTACAGACGCACACTCAAACAGATACACACAAACTTATACAGACCCCCCCCCCCCCACACCCCTTTAAAATGTGACTCCATAACTTTTTTCTCAAAAAATAAAAGACTTATTTCAATATATGACAATAAAAAACATCTACATTGGTACGGACATTGATGTGAGGAAAGGATATGATTGGGATCCATCCACACCAGGAATTGATCCTGGTGTTTAGAAACTAAATTATAAATAGAGAAATTAAAAATAAATAAATAATAAAATGAATTAATGTAAATAATAGTAATAACAATAAATTAAATAAATAAAAACTTATCAAACATTAAAAGCAGATTAAAACAGAAATAATAAATATATCTAAACATTGCTTAATGAAATTGGCTAAAACAGATAAATCAAAATAATAATAATCAAATGAATAAATATAAATTAATTAAATAATTAGGAAAATAGTTAAATAAAATATTCTCAGAAGACTCATTTAAGTAGCTAAAAATTAATAGTTAAAATCAACATCATAAAAAGAATATTAGTGCATCCAAATGTGGTCAACGGCTTGACTCATAACTAATTAGAAAAGTGTAATTTAAATAAATCATAAATTGGTCAAGTGTCTGAAAGCTTGGTGGTGTTTTTACCGCATCACGCTGTGACTGAGCAGCCTGTGGTCAGGTGGACTGCGTACACGTAATTATGTACACACTTGATTTCCTGCCTCCCCCTCCGCCTCGCCTCTGCTATGACCCGACTCCCCGCTTGCATCTCAAGTTCCTCCGGCTTGCTGCTTGGCATCGGTTACCACGGTGATGGCATCCTGCAGCGGTGGTGTGTCGCAGACAGGTTTCCCCTGGTCGAGCCGTAAATGATCTAATCTGCTGGCTGACTTTCAGGCTTATTGTGCAGAGAAGACAGACAGCCATCGGGACAGATCGCATCTGCAGACAAGCCTTCATCACAGACTCGGTGCGTGTGCAGAGCAATCAGGTCGATATGACACGACCTTTCAAACAGACTGAGACAAACTTAGATGTGATATAATATTAATGACACTGCAGGAACTAGTATGATCAGACAAGAGAAACTAAGCAAGATAAGCAGCTTTATTTATAGTGCATGTTGACGTTTACTAAAATAACTCCTTTTCTAATTAATGTAATAAATCAGATTAGGTCATGAAATTTAAATAACGCCCATTTACGGCTTCGGCGTCATCATTAAATATAAGTTGATGCAAACTGGCCATCAGGCATCATTTAGAAAGCACACAAACAAGCGAGGCATGAATTTCCTGGAGGCGCTCTGTCAACAGACTCGCACATGACGGACCCTCATGTGCTCCTTCATAGTAACACACATTTAAACCATCAGGACTCTGTTTAAAGATGAGATGTGATGCTGAAGTTTGAGTAATTTAGTTCAAAATAAATATGTTTTAGCTGTAATTTCATATAGAAATAAAAACATTACATTTTATACTGTAATTTCTTTTTTTCTTAAGTAGTAAAAGTGCTTGTATTTGCTGCATTGTGGCTGCGTTTACTCGAGGACAAGACTAAACACAGCATTCCAGGTTAAGCTTCAACATTTCCAAGTAGCTTGTGTTGTGTTTGTGGATGTCAGGTGGGTCGACATTGTCTGCAGTTTATCAGCGTTTGGGAAATTCTCCAGCTGTACCATCGCTCCCGTCGGGTCTACGACGTGACTTTTAATGACTGTTTATCTGCCACGGAGCTGTTTGTCTGCAAAACAGGTGAAAGTGAACCAACCAGTGGTTAGAATTTAGCTTATTTTTCTATGTTAGCAGACATTTGTGGAAATGGGATTTTAATTGGTGATATTATACATATGTAGCATTTTCCTTTTGTCTTTTTAGATTTAGATAGAAAAACAAAATCACACAAACATTTAATATTCTGATCAGGAAGCAAAAAAAATATTAAAGTTTTCTTCTTACATTTGAGTACGTGGTAAACTGAGTCAGGTTTGTTGCAAAGTCCAGAAGAAATATGACAAAAGTAAGTAAAATGTCATAAAAAAGAAGTAACACTCAGGAGAGGAGAGTTTGGTAGAAACAGAAAACATAAAGATGGTGAAAGAGCAAAGACACGGAGGGAAATTCAGGCTGAAGCTGTACAGCGGAAAAATGAGATGCTGGAATAGTGACTGATGATGCTTGGAAGAGATTAAATGCTATTTTCCACATTTCTCATAAACTTATAGGGAACTTCAGGCGTCCAGATGCATCAGAAGAAAAGGAAAAGAAATAAATGAAGAGATATTTCAGGAATTGATTAAAATAATCAGGTGGTTGTTGTTGCTCTGGTGTAATATTTTATGCTGTCCATAGAGGAAAACAGCAAAATGCACCGGCCAGTTCGCTAAAGCGTGCTGAACAAAAACAGTTGGCTGATCATGTTTTCTTGAGGGGACAAAAGCTGTTTCTTTTAGCTTGGCACATATTTAACAGACAGGATAAGTAAGGATTTCATCTACCCAAAATAACGGCAGTCCATCACCGAAGTTTCAAAGGAAAGTTCATTTTCAGACATGAGATGTGCAACATAAATGGCTTTATTTATCTGTCAAAGTAAAACATGCAGGCTGTGCTCGGTTTTATGTAAATACTTTGTTAGCTGTGAGACTTATTTTCAGTTTAGTTTAGTTTATTTTGAACAGTAACACACATATATTAAAATATTAAAAAAACAATCAAACAAAACAAAAAACAACAACAAAACAAATCAAAACACCAATTTTATGATTCCGCCTCTGTTCAAAAAGGAGTGGGAAGAAGACCATGCTTATCTAGTCCCACCCCTTTTTTATAATCTATAATCTACATTCCTCCCCTTCCTCCTCATATACATCATCACAATCATCACCACTACCATCAACACCATCATCCTTGATAGTGACATAAAAACAGCAGTAATAATAATAAGAAAAAACAATAACAATATAAGTAAAATAATAACCATAAAGGCAAAATTAAATAAATGAGAATATAAAGATTTATTTATTTATCTTATTTTATAATTTAATGTCTCATTTCAGCCCTATAACGTATCAATATGTATTCTTTGTATCTGTTTTTAAACTTTCCTTTTCCTTCATACATTAATTATAGTTACAAAAAGTACATCATTGTTAGATATGCATTAATACATGCATGATATACACTGGCATGCCTAATTGCCCTTGTGGAAGTCTTGAGTAATTTGCAGCCTTCTCAACATGTTCTAACCTTTTACGATCATCCTATAAAATGATTACGTCCCATCAGGAATTCCTTTGGTGTTTTTTTTTTTTTTTTTACAAATTTGGTGCAAACAATCAGAAGCGCAACTAAAAAAAACATTACTTTAGTAAGTAGAAGATGAGCAATAACTGGGTTTTTACTGCAATGAACTGTGTTTGCAGGCTCTCGATCACCAACATTAAGGTAAATGACGTTTCAGGATTAATCATGCTGGAGTAGTAGAGCATCTCAGTGGCTTTAAGGTGTTGGTTTAGTTTTTACAGCTTCACTTCCATCTGTTTTTACTGCTAAACATGTCCAGAAACAAAGCCTCTCTGCTGCCTGTTTAGCTGCGTAGCCGTGAAAAATGTCCCGCCTTTAAATAGTCTCTTGCTACATTTTGTTTAAGCTTTAAAATAGAATAAAGTTTATAATAAAAAAGACTAAAGCAGTGAAATAAAAACAGGCTTCAGTTTAGAGCAGCCAGCGCTAACGCTGACCTTGACTTTTGTCTGCAACAGCTACACATACAGCACATACTCAGCTACACTCTTAAAGCAGTTGACATCCCTTAAATTATTCTCATTTCCCTTTTTTGCTTCTTTATTTAAATGTTTTTTAAAGCTTAAACCAAATACTGACTGCAAGCCTGCCTCTATAGTTATGCAATGTGCAGTCAGTGAGTAGAAGTCGCCTCATGTTGATGAGGAAGTCTTCGTTTTGCATCTTTGTCTCTCGCTCTGCCCTTCATCTCTCCATCCCTACTTCGTCTTCTCTCATCTGTCGTGTTTCTACATCATGACTATCACTTGTTCAAACAACACTGTGAAGGAATTTGATTCATGAAAAGAAAAAGTGAGATGAAATATTACCTGTGAGACCTGAAAATGAGACAAAATGAGCATCTTTTCAGATAAATGTACACCTTGGAAACACTGTTGGTTTCCTGGAGTTCAGCCTGCTGTTGCTGCGTTACGCTGCGTAACAGCACAAATCTCCACTTTTCACGGCCAACACGATCTGCTTTTGTTAAAATAAGATTGTCTTTTGGTATTTTTGGCTTTAATTAAAAGACCCTAATAACTCTATTAAGCTGATTAATAGCTGTGAATAAATTACAATTAATAACGTTATGAAGTGTAAACGCACAGCTTGTGATGAAGTTCTGTCTAATCTGACTTCTAGGTTTACTGTAACCGTTTTTTTAGAGAAAGCAGGTGGTTTTACTGAGAAACGTGTCCTTATCAGCTGGTTGTTGATTCCTGGTGGATTCCTGGAGGGATGCCCCACCTGGGAATCTGGCGATTTGCCCGGTGGGGGTACGCCTCCCGCCGCCTGGTGGTCTTTGCAGGAGAGAGTCCCTTGTATGGGACGGCATGAATTCCCCCTCTTTGCTTGCTCCTTCCTTCCTACAACCTCTTTTAATCCAACAGTCCTGCAACGAGTCTGAGCGGCACGAGGCGTGGCCACCTACAGTAAATGGGTCCCATTCCCAGGCGGGCCATGGCTCTAGGAACCACCAGGGTTCCAGCTGATGCGGACAGAGATCGGGTGAGGTTTCTGTGGAGACTGAAGTGGCGGGCGTATTCCTGGCTGATGCCTTGCTAAGGTGTTAAACTGGAAGTTATAGCCTCCAGAAACGCGTGATGTTCAGATACGGGTGCTTCGTCTCTTCCTGCTCTGTCTGTAAATGCCAGTAATTTGTTTCCCATCTTTGTTCTTTTTATCATTAAACTTCCCGTCTAATGAGTAGATTCTGGATTCTTCCATCTCACTCTGGTCACAATCGGCCTTAACATAAATGTAAACACTTCTTTTCTCCCCATCTTCTTGTTTCCAACTTGCTCTTCTTCCTCGCCTACTTCTTCTTCTCCAGCTCCTTCTTTGGCTTCTTCTTCTGCTGCTGCTCTCCTTACGCTCTTCCTCCTTCTTCTTCTCTTTTCTCTTGGCGTTTGGCAATGATTTGGTGCATTAATGGCACCATCTGGTAAGGACTACAGATCAGAATGTCAAATGGAACAAGTGAGTGCTGTGAAGGCGATAATGCATAAGAATTAACTTCGACACCAATACTTTTTAATGTAATAATGGGATGAATCATCCTATTAAATGCAACTTAACATTTAAGCATTATTCTAATATATCTTGCTATGATCAGAGTTATTTACGTCCTTCTGGTGATAACGTATGAGTGTGAGTATCCCTTGTTCCTTGCAGATAGGAGGAATTATCGTCCTGGAAACGGGCGGTCACACCGGGACAAACATGTTTCATGCAGAATGAAGCCGACTTCTCAGAGCAGATTTAGGTGACTGTGATTTTGTGTGCTTGTTTAAAAAGATAAGATTTTGTGCTTCCCTCATGAGGCGGACTTGCTTCGCTCTAATCAGACAAGTTCACGGCTGTAATGCTGAGGTTTGCAAATCTATCGGAATATTTTTTTTAATAGCTCTTGACAGAATATTTACCCTCCGGCTGGTTGCGAGGTTGCGTTCTTTGCAAATAGTTGTGCTCGTACGTGACTTGTCAGCAAATATTTGGGATTCTATGTTAAAGGGGCAGCCTCTCAGGTGTGCTGCAGATTAAACACACACGCCTGCAGAGATCCACCTTCGTCCACTCGCTCTCTCACATGCATGTCAGCTGACTCTCTCTGCTGTGTGGGTTTTATCTGCAGAAGATAAAACCTTTGTGACTGATCCAGGTCTTTTATTCTGCTGCACCACATCGTCTAAAAAAAAACACCTCAAGAATGTTAAACACGCTGACCGAAGAACATTTTATCTTCAAAATAACGAATATGGAATAAATGCTGCGTCATTATTTTCATAATAATGTTTCTATGAAGAAAGCAGATTTGCACTTTTTCATGGTTTAAGAAAACAAACAATAATCATTCAATAAAATGCAGATTGTCTTAATTTTTTACGCTTATATCACATTATTTTGAACCTCCTCCTGCCTCTCATGGCTTCAGCGGTTTGCAGGGGAAACTTTTTTTTGATTCTTCCCGTGTTCTTATCAGCTGCTTTCCTGTCCTGTCATTGCAGCTTGAAGTGCTGACAAAGCGGCTGTGGTGTGTCTTTTGTGTGTGAATTCATGCATTATATCTAGACTGTGCGTTACAATTTCAGTCAGCATGAATTGTTTGAATTACTCATATTACTTCATGTAATAAATGTCCATATTGGTGGAATTTTGGCCGTTTGGGTGAATTTAGGTGCAGCTCTAAGAAGTTCACTTTAAACTGCAAACATTAAAGAAATTAAACAGGTTTCTTTGTGTAATATTAGTTTTTTTTAAGCCAAATACTATTGAGAATGTATTCAGGCTGGTAATGATTAGAAATTCTGTACAAACATCAGCTTTTCTTTCAACTCCTGTGAACTGAGACCAGTTTGTATTTAGTTCTAGGTCTATGGTGTACTTGTTGCTCTGCTTTCGTGTACGTGTCATGGCACCCACACATTTTCAGGGTATGTGTAACAGGTGCAGTGTTTGCAGTGTTTAGAGATGCTCATCCAAACAAAAGCATGAACACAAGATCAGAGAGAAAACACAATAGCGGATTGTTTTGAGGAGCGACTTTTCTGCAAATCCCTCCTTTTTTTTTATAAGGATTCCTCCTCGTTGCACAAAGACAGTCGTGTCTGTTGGCAACGGATAGGTAAAATGTTGTTTATGAAAATGCCGCAGAAATACAACGTTGCCAGCGGATTGATCTTTTAACTTGTTCGGAGTCCTAGTGGTACGTACTGCCCTCTAGTGGTGACCTCCAGTATTGCACTTTCAGCCGAAGCAGATACAACAAAGTGGTTGAAGCATTCCTCCGATATTTTGCTCCATATTGACAACGTTGCCGCAGATTTGTCGGGTACACATCCACGATGAGAATCTCTTGTTTCACCATATCTAAAAGCTGCTCTGTTGGATTGATATTGTGGAGGTCATTGGTGGATGGGGAACTCATCGTCATGGAGATGATGTGAGCTTCGTGACATGGTGCATCATGGTGATGCTGCACTGTTCTCATAAAGGGATGCACATGTTTAGCAACAACATCCAAGTAGGTGTTGGTGTTTAAACCACGTGATGTTGGTACTTATAGCCTGCCAAAAAAATTATTCCTCACACCACTACACTACCAGCAACCTGAACTGGTGACACAAAACAGGAAGTATTCATGCTTTCATGATGTTTCCACATAATTCTGACCGTACAGTCTGAATGTGGCAGCCAAAAACAGAGACTCATCAGAACACGTACTGGATTTCCAGTTTGTATTTACTGCTGTGGCATTTCCAGTCTGCCCATTCTCCTCTTAAGGGGTTTTTCCACACGGACCTAGTCCACCCAGGCTTACATCAGTCCACCTGGCCTCACATCAGTCCGCCTGGCCTCACACCAGTCCGCCCGGCCTCACACCAGTCCGCCCGGCCTCACACCAGTCCGCCCGGCCTCACACCAGTCCG
>JBAMHX010000013.1:3394984-3407522 GCA_037177515.1 Pseudomugil tenellus
TAGCAACTCGTGGAAAGAAATAGCCAAAACTTTATCAGTCAACGAAAGCGTCTGCAGAAGGAAGTGGCGCTACCTTCACGACAAATTTGCCAAAGCTAAACGCCGAATTCAACAGAGGAAAACCGGCAGTACTGGCACTTTATCTGTCTCTGCAATGCCTGGACGTGCACATAAAGCATGCTAGAGTGGGGGGGGGCGTATGAACACTTTGGCAGGGTGACTTCTTGTGGAGTGTGAATGCCATGCCGAACAAGAACTTTTTTTGTTCTTGCGACCTCAAGAACTTAGTTCTCGCTTCTCGTGGAGTATGTAACAAGCTTTACGGCACTACCCCCCGTTAGAATCACAGAGAATCTGGCTGCATGCTGGTTTTAACTGGAAAAACTGGTTAGGAGAGCTGAGCTTGTTGCACACAGCAAGTCTTTCTATCTACGCATGGTTATTACGCAGACTGCAATGTGGTTTTATTTCATCCCCTCAAACTGCGCTTGTTTTGAAATTGGTGTCTGTGGTCTTTGCCAACGATACACAGCCGGTTGGTTGTGTTTTCTGCACGATCAGTATGTGTGTGGCATTCCTTTCCCATAAGGACTCATCGCTCTCCCCCTCATCTCTTTGTCGCCCATGTTTCGTGTCAACAAGCGAGCCGGCTCACTGGCTGCTGACAGAAAAGCCAGAGGGTAGAGAAACAGACTGGAAGGTCAACTGACCTGCTGGGAGTATCAGCGTGTGTGTGAAAAGACCAGCAGTAGACAATTTAATGAAGGGAACTCTCTTATTATGAACATAAAGCACTGGAACCTTAAATATTGGTTAGATTTATGTGTGAAAGGTGTATAATGGAGAAGGGCTGAATAAAGAAAAAAGAGAAGCTGTAGCTCAGAAAACATTTGTGACAAAGCTCAGCATGTTTTTCATTCCTGTTTTAGTAAACACTCCTAATTTTCTCATAATGTTTTGTGGAATATTTGATCCTACCACTATTGTAGAGATCATTTTAGATGATTTTTTCTCTTAACACATCCGTAATGATGAGAATTCACTGGTTAGTGTTCCAGCTGATGCATTATTTTTCCAAAAACCACTTAATCAAGCTGTAAAGGACAATTCAAGGCAGTACCAGTGAAAAATGTTCCACCATCCTTCAAATGCTCTCAATCACAGTCTTTCACAAACTTAACATTAAGGCACATTTATGCTCAACGCAGAGGACGGATATCCAGACAGAAGGTCAGTTTCGTCCGTCTTCTGTGTCGTTTACACACAACAACTGAGCAGTACCACCGGAAACCATGGGGGCAGTATAGCATAGCAAACATACATCTGGCGAAAAAAACCAGAGAAGAAGAGGAACAGGAGGATGACTCAGAAATGGTCAAACAAAAAGTAAAAGAAAAAGTCAAAAGAAACAAAGAACAAAACTATTTTTCTTCTTCTGGTGTTTGGATGGTTGTCAAAAGTTGATGTGAACTTTGAACTCAGCGCTGCCCTCTGGTGGTTGAACACTGACAGATGTAAGGATAAAAAACAGTATCCACATACCGACAACTTATTTAATAAATGGGTGAATGAGAGTTGTAATTTGCAAAGTTGATTTCTACACAGAATCAGGTTTAAATTAATTTGATTTAAAGTTGGAATTTGAAATGTTGCATTTGGCAAATCACAAGTAGAACAATTGATTTTTATGTTGCACGCCTTTACAAAGGTTTCAAACCTGCAGCGGCCGCGCTTATAAAAACCTTTCTGTTCTGCAGTCATTTGACTTTTATCCAACTTGTTCCGACTTTTTATCCGACTTGTTCAACAGTCACTTAAACATCACATGAAGCTACACTCAACTGGGACGCATTTTCAAACATCATTTTCTGGTGAAGTGAATAAAAACTGTTTTACTGAGTGGAAGTAAAGACGCAGTGTACTATGAAGATTTTCTCACGCCCCCACCGACGGCTAATTCAGCATCCAGTCTTGGATCCTGCCTGTACTGGGAGTTTTTATTATTTGATTCGGCCACGGTGCGCCGTTAAACCGGCCTGTGTTTATATTTGCTTGCTAGTGTGTGTCTTGGTGTGTTATTATCGTTCAGGCCTTTTTTACATGCATGTTCTTATGAGTCGTTTCAAAGGTGAACCGTCTGAGCTTTTTCAAAGTCGACAAGCTCCAACGGCATTCGCTGTCGCTTCAGTTCACAGCTTGTCCATATAAAATGATGAGTGATGGTTTTATTTGTTTTCTATTGTTATATTTTTAACCAAAACGCTTCCTGCTGTCAAATCGTATTTCCAGTTTCATTAGTAGCAGCTGTGCTTATTTTTGTGCATGCCTGCGGTGACGGTGCTGCACAGACTCTCTATGACAAAAAGTCGTGCCTGAAAATGAGCTGAGACTCAGAAATGTCTCAAAATTTGGGAAATAGAAACTCAGAACAACATCAAACATCTTCGGAAAAGTGCTGCTAATGAAATCCACTGATTAGCTGATTATCATCAAAATAAACACGTCTTGGCAGTTTCAAGTGCGCTACCAATGCCAAGGAGGAAAGACATCAGAAATGAGCTTAGAGGGGCAGTCTATCAGTCTAGGAAGAATTATTTCTCATTATCTACGCTGACGTGAGCCAAACCTGACGCCTCTGACCAGCAGACAACCATGGTGGTGGAAATTCGCGATTTAGGCTTGTTTTGTCTCAGAAAGTCAGTCGTGACACCACGGTCTGTTTTTCTCACCCCGTTTTGGTCTCCATTCCTTAACCAGATATTAACATAGTTGTAATAGTTTGTGTTGTATAATTTTAACACCTGAGAAGGACCATTTATTTATTTATATAATACATACACACACAGTATGGTCACCATTATAGAGTGTATATAAAAAGGTGCCCGGAGTCTCTGTTTCTGAAACGGACCCCACTGTTTGCATCTTAGCAGCCTCACGTGTACCCTCGCTCCTGGAAAATACAAAAACTGGGAAAGTGATGGCATTTAGACGGTTGGGTGTGACTGGGGGAGGATGATTGACATGTAACGAACTCCGACGTGCCTTGTAGCTCAGAGCTAACCAAGTTAGCTTGTATATAACAGGAGCTAACGGAAGTATGTGGGTTAAACCTAAGGCGTGCTGTTAGCTGGCTAACAACCGTCGTTATGCTACATTCTGCCTTCTTGCCTGGTAATAAATACCTGTCAATCAAATGGACACACCCACAATTATCCTCCCACATAGACCTTTTCCCCTACTGAGGTTGCTGCTCGATCAGGATCTAAAAATAAATTAAAACCTTAGAATTGAGTCGAAATATTCTTTCTTTTAGTCATGACATGATTAAAATAGTCTGCAAACCACTGTTTGTAGTCACAGTCTTACACGTGAGTTAGTTTGCCATTTCCAAGTTATTAACCTATCATGTTTGTGACTAATTGGTAGCACAAACACTGTGAAAACAACACGGAAAAGAAAAATGGTTAGAATTCCTTCAAAACGTGAGAAACTAGTGCATCATAGAGTAAATGATTGCTTCATGTTATTGCTGCTAAAGGTGGCTAAAGAGCACTTTGGGTTTCCCACATTACTTCTGCTTTCTGGCAAAGTTTTGCTATCATTCATTGTAATATGTAATGACCTATCAATGTTCTGCATGAACACTTATACACATGTATTCCTTACACATGACGTTAGGCGCCACTGGTCCGGGTCAGACGTTGAGTAAAGCGATGTGTATTCGGGTGAAGTTCATTGTGAACTGTGTGTCTGTTCGTGTGCCTTGAAGAAGTCCTCAGTAACTGCGGGTAAGTATGTCCCCCGGGGTCCTACTTCCTCTGAAAAATTAACTCGGCACTACAGGGAGATGTCACACACACACACACACACACACACACACACACACACACACACACACACACACACACACACACACACACACACACACAGAAAGCGTCTTTTCCATGACATGATGTCTGTTTTTCGTTGCTACGGTGATTTTTGTGGAATGAGCATCTACCGTGGGACGCTGTTGACAAATTTTCTTTGTTAGTTGCTTATGTGATGTAATCGTCAGTGAGACAGGAGCTTGGTAAGCGGGAAGACATTAAGAGATTAATGTGATGTGAAGCCCGTGTGACTTCACTAAAGGGAGGATTCATGCAGGGCAACACACTAGTGGCATATGATGTTCAATATGTCACAACCAACACAAGCAGATGGTTGCATATTCATAATATCACCAATTTTAAACTATCTGTTGTATATTATATTATATATTATATATCCAGTTTGACTATTACTGTGTTTGTGGAGTTAATGATATACGAAAGAATTAAATATGGAGGACTCCCCGTCCTCCTCGTTGTAAATTATTTTCTAGCCCTATGGTTCACTGTTGTTTAATCAGTATGTGCCATGGTCCCAAGCTAATGTTTGGGAACTATTTTATGTTGACCTCTATGTAGTTTCTGTGCGAAACAATCCTTTTGAAAAGAAATTAAATGAGTGATTATGGGATTTCACTTGGTGCACATAAAAATATACAACAAAGGGACAATTAAATAAGGAAGATGTTGGTAGCCTAGATGATGTTGATCAGGTTGTTGTTATCATAGTGATGAAGCTGAATACATTATTGCTTTGATTAGAACAAATAGAAACCATTAAACATTAAAATTTAACTTAATGTTTCAGTTGATTGTACAGTTATTAAATAACAAGTTCTTCCTCTGAAGTTGGATCAGATGGGTGGACTCCTTTGGACTCGAACCGTTTGAAGGAATGCGTCTCCAGTTCTTCCTGGCCTCCTCTTTTTATTCATCAAATCTCTAGATTCAAACAAAAATGTTAAAATTCACCTGAGAATCCATGCCACAGTGCATTTCTCCCATTCACCCGTCAAAAGCCATTTTGGTTAACGTGTTGCCAGGGCGACGCCAGTAACAGCGATTTAACTTTAACAGCAAATATGTGGGAAACATTCTGACTGAGATGTACTGAAATAATCGGACCATTTCTTATTTATTTATTTGCTTCTACGCAGATTCCAGTTGTATATTTAACCAACTTGTTTGAGCGTCTGAAAACACACTGGTTGACTTTAGACTGTTGCGATGTGTATCTTTGTGTGTGTGCGGCAGAGATTTTAGCAAACAGTAACAGAGATACCGTGTTGGATAAAGTGACTGTGTAAAATTATATGTGTCATAAATGAAAACCACAACCTTTTTTCTTGCATATATACAGAAATGAGCAAGTTTAGATGCTGGATGTTAGGATTTTCTAACAGTTGAGGTCAAGTTGCAGCTGATCAGGTTATTAGAAGTGAAAGCTGGAAGTAATGTTCTGCTGATAAGAGGAAGAGAAGATAACCGCTGGTTCATGTTGCTTCTCAGTGGTAAATGAAAACTTGTGCTTTTGCATTTTAGTTTTTAAACACTTAGGATGAACAGAGACTGATACAAGTTTATTAGAATATTACTGTAATGGTGTGACAGTCGTGGGAGGGAAATAACTTTACTGTATGTAGGGCTGGGCGATGTGACCTAAAAATAAAATCTGTTTTTTTCCAAACAAAATCCGATTTCCGATTTTTAAATCTATTTTTCCCCCTTTTGTTAAAAATAAATAAACAAATACAAACGACAAAAAATATTCTTTTTCAAAAAGGTGTTTAAATATATTTGTTGTGCTCCCACCTTTGCTTGCAACAGCCTTTAAAGAGATTTTGCAACGTAGAACTTATTTCTCCAAATCCATGTTTGCAAAACCAAACCAGTTCCAAATAATAAAGGAAACTGGTCTTTTTTGGGAAATAAGTCTTCTTTGCAAGCTGCCATGTGATGTGTTTATGCGGATTTGTGGGAAATCAGCAGGAGTGCGCTGACGTTACTGTGATGTAAGAAGACCAAAAAGGTTTCATTAAAATAAATCCTAATAAACAAAAAATTCAAATTAATCGATTAAATCGATTAAACGCCAACCCTACGTTCATTTTATCATGTTGCTTTTAGCTTCCCTCATAGTGGTACTGAATCTGGGGTCCTAAATTGTCCAGGGAGTCTGTGAGGTTTGGATTGTACAGAAAGTTTGTCATTGTTGAAATTAAATGTGAATTTCCCTGAAAAAGGATAAATAAAGTATTTTTCATTTAATTTCATTCATTAAGGCCATGTCCACACAGATGGGTTGAGATGTAAACACTGAACTTTTGACTCATTTGGATGTTTTGGTGACATGTAACCAGTTTTCATACCAAACTTTTAAATAAAGGAGCCATAAAACCTGATACGAAGCAATATTTAAAAATGCGCTGCTATTAACTAGACCACACCGCCGACATTCAGTCTTCACCCATGTTTCGTCTAGCTCAGTTCGGACAGCGAGCTAGTGGACCTTTAAATCTATCCTGGTGCCCTTAATCTGTTTTCCCTGCACGCTTTTGTCCCCGAAACACAACGGTGCAAATTATTTCTTCCTTTTTGAAAAACATAAAAACGAGCCACCTAATGCCACTGCTGAAGATGTCAAAAGATGTCTCTTCTGCTGCAGAAACGATTTGTTTGCTCGTGCGATTGAAAACGTTCCTAAATGTCCACTCTCTTAGCGCACAGACTGGAGATGATGTTGACCAATTTATTTGTTTATTATTGGGTTGGAACGCGAGTTGGATAGATGACCAAAATGCACGGGGCTCTCTGCTACCGCGATGGCTGGCAGCCGACGAGTAAAAAGTATTTGCTTGTGATCGTTGAGCAGTAAATGTCCAGCCTTTCCTCTTTCTGTTGAGCTACCAGTCTAAAGTACATCATCGAGTCACCGCATGTCATCACAGAACAGACGTGGACGTGGGAAATGGATTCCTTAAAGTCTATTTATGTAGTAAAGCGAGCGAGGTCACGGCTGAGAATGTGCGCGGTGTGTTTGTATCATCGTCCCAGCAGCGCCCACTCTGCCAGGACATGCAGGCAGACATCAAGGACACGCGCACACAAAGCAAAAAGCACTTTCAGCCTTTGGTCTTTGCTTAATTGCGGGTCATATGAGCTCTTTGTAAATCCCATTGATCTGCTGCTTGTATTTTTGAAGCAGTGACAGGTGCTGGACCTTTCTGATCTCTCTCTTTTCCTCTGTTGCTTTCTTCTTTCATGTGTGTAGATTTGATTTGTGTAAAAATAGTACACCAGATGATCTGCTCTGTTATGCGTGTGTTGGAATACAGGGTTCTTGTGTGCAAATTATCCTCCATCCACCTGGAGAACAACTCCCTTACATCCTCTGGATGCTTCTTGGTCGATACCCTGAATAATTCAGAACCACGCTGGGATGAACTCGGGAAGCATCCATCTGAACTTTGAAAAGGTTGTCTTTATTTGGCCTGTATCTGTGTACTCTTTGTGTGGTACAGTAACACCTGAGGCCAAAGTTCGGACCCAACCCTGACTGTTACAATCTGTACACATTAACAGGCTATTTGCGGTAAAAGCAAAGGTCGGAGGTCGATGAGTTAATGTTGGTACATATTAGTTCTTATCAGATGTCACGATTGTGGGACCATGACAGGTTTGCAAAGCGGTACATTCCCCTTAAGTAAGAATTATTATGTAATTGATAATATATCATGTGTGATATAAGTATTTAAAGTAGGTGAGTTGTGATATTTTAAGTGGCTCTTATCTTATTATATGTTTTTATGTGAAGAAATGGAGAATAAAGCAGGTACAAATCAGCTTCGTTGTGATCATGTTCATTAGGGCTGCACAATTCTGGGTAGAATGAGAATCATGATTTTTTTTTTTGCCAAGAATTGAGATCACAATTTTTTCCCAATATACGCATTTATTGCACAAATCACCGGAACATCAGCTGACACTAAATATAAAAACAATAAATGTCACTTTTCTCTTCTTTTAAACAACCTTTCACTAATTTTCTGCTGTTCATTTGTTGAGAGAAAAAGGCAGCGCTTGATTTATGCAGATGATGTTCCTGATCAAAATGCGGTACAATCACGGTCTTTTTTTCTTTTTTAAAAAAAAAAAAATCGTTTTCATTTGGAAATGAGATTACAGAAAAGTGTGAATTGAGATCATGATTTTTTAACGATTAATTGTGCAGCCCTAATGTTCATGAACTTGCTTTTTTTTTTACTTTTTTACAGACTGAATAGAGTTGTCAAGTTTACTGTGTAGACAAGATGATTGGTTGATTAGGTGAACTTCAGACTTGGTCCTCAAGCCTTTCTGGTAAATTTTTCACCATTTTTACTGCTGTCTGTTCTGTGACTTTACAGCCAGCATGTTTTTCTGTTTTTAAAAGGGACTCTGTGTAAACTTTGGCCAGTAGGGACACTAAACCTGTAACAGCATCCATTTGTGTCACTCAATAAATAAATGAAAAAATAAATAAAACACACACATCGTGTAAAAGCTGCCCGAAAAGCATTACAATATATTATAGTTTTGAGTTTCAAATGAAGCAACTTTGACACAATCCATGTTTAATAACTCGTCATGAAGATGTTTTATCAAGCCAGTTATCTATTCTATTCTATTTATATTTATTTATTCAATATTATAACCATATTTAGTACCAAATTACTGAGACTTTACTGATTACTTTAATTTAATTACAGAATAAAGCAGCGTCAGAAACTGTTATTATTTGATAAATTAATGAGTCAGTTATTTAAGTTATTTAAACTGCATCAAGCACTTATTATTAATTTCTCATCGACCAATGATTCACTGAGTCACGTTTGATGAGTCATGACTGCAGAATGATCCCGAATCATCATCATCATCATCCCTCCACCACCGTGTTTGATGGCGCGAAATGTTTGTGAAGACGATCAAACATGAAACTGTCATTATTAGAAACTGAAACGTAATAATACGCAAATAAATCGAAAATAAATAAGTAAAATGTTGCAATCATAGCGATTAAACCCAAAGCCTTGACTTGAAAATGACTATTTCTGCAACAAGGTGCATTTAAATACTATTTTTGTCATATTAAAGGGGACACTTTGATATATTTGACAAGATTTGATTAAATAAATAAAGTAAATGTTACTGCTGAAGAAAAATCCTGAAATTTCTGGATTTCAGTACTCTGTTAATTAAATTCTTTGGCCGTATAGTGCTTAAATTCAGAGTCATACATAAAAAAGTTCACATCAGAGTATTTAATTTAAGTTATATAAAATATTTTCACCTTTGAACTCACAGTATACCAGCTTTTAATTACATGATGACCTGGTTATTGTGGGACCAAATCAAACAGTCAGTCAGCCATTTTTCCTTCTATGTTGTGATCAATGAGGCCTGGTTAGAATAAAGTATTACATATTTCTAAGCTGGTTTGAAACAAATCTTTTTATTTTTTATGAAGTTGACAGAAATGTTTTCAAAAACAATATCTTTATCTCTAAGCCACTGAATCAGACAGGAACATAAAAAACGTTACATCCAGTTATCTAAAGCCCCTTTTCCATCAGTACGTACTCTAACCGGCCTCTACCAGGTTTCAGGATCTTTACATTAGAGACCGAGTAGATCCTTTGGCGGTACCTACTTCAAATCGCGACTACAAGCTGGAGTAGAGATCAGCCCGGCAGCTTCAGAACCAATAACGATGTATTCTCTGCAGCTCTGATCACAGCGACAGCCTCGCAATATCTCCCATCACGGCAGCAGATTCAGAACAAACACCAGTAGTTTTGGATTTTAATCAACGATCCAGTGAATGTCATGCGACTGTGTCACAATTAAGAGCCTCTCTTCAAATTTACTGCACTCTGCAGAAATGAATCATTTCTGATGTGAATATATAATAGAGAACCAGTAGAGTAGAGCGGGGTAGGTGCAAATGGAAAAGCACCATATGACTGGCTTTGCTTTTACCAGTACTGTATGTGTGTGTGATTGAGCAGGAATGCGGTAAATATTTAACTAAAATGACTGATCACATGAAAAATAAGCCTCCTAATGATTTTTTCTTATGCGGTCATGGCAACTGGTTTTGTTCTGTCGTTACTTTCATTTTCTGTTTATTATTTTCCTCACTTTACTAGCTGGTGCTGGACCTTGGCAAACCAGCATTCACAAGAAATAATCAATGTAATCTTGCTTGTGTTAATTACTTTTAATGTTTTAAGAATTTAATTTATCTCATATAAATAGAAAATATTCATTAAATGACAATATATAATTTTCCTCAATTTTATTCAAACCCTTCCATTAAAGGAAAAGCTAAATTAATAAAAGTCACTTAAGTAACTGAAGGCTAAAAAAAAGTCATAATTAAATATTTCTTGGGCTATATATCAGTTATATAATAAAGTTAAAATGAAAGGAGTTTACTGATAAGCAGGGGGAAATAACCTGATTGCATCCTTAAAGGACCGTTCAGTAAAAAAAATATTCATCTGAGTGATGTAACATTAATAATTGTATCATATTTTGTATTTATTTGCCTGTTTTTTAAAAATATTTGCATTGAACCGGAATTAGAAAACAACGTCATGATTTTTAACTATTTTTTATATATTGTTTCTGTAGCAGCTGCTTTTCCTTCTTTAATGAGGGTATGAATACATTAGCAGACCACTGTATCTAAAATGTGTGTTTAAATTGAATTATTTTTTAAAATATGCTCATTTGTCGTGAAAATTTTTGCAACAAATTAATAACTATGTATTTATGTTAGTACTAAATAAATTCTGACATTTTTTTTTACACTTTTATAGTAAATTACTTCAACCATCTGCTGTATGATATAAATATGTTTTAAACCAGAAATGTTTTTCCTTTGATCATAATCATTCGTAAAGATCCTCTGCATTTGAAAGACCATATAAAGGTGATCTAAAACTGGCCGACTCTGTTTGTCCCATGCAGGAAAATCCCACCTGGCCATTGTCCAAAAGGTGAACAACGAGGGGGAGGGGGATCCGTTCTACGAGGTCCTAGGGTTGGTCACCCTGGAAGACGTGATTGAGGAGATAATTAAATCAGAGATTCTGGATGAATCAGATCTTTACAGTAAGTGTCTTTATATATTTGTCACATGTAAGTAAATCAATGAGCTAATGAGTTTAATCAGGGTGTGAACTGTGGTGTTGGGGGGGGCTTTCCTTAGATAAATGATAAAGACATGGAGCTGTTAACAGGAACAAGTTTTTCTTCTTTACTGCCAACCTTCAGTTTTATCAATGCGTCTGTTTGCTGTGTGTTAGCTGACAACCGCACCAGGAAGAAAGTGGCGCCCAATAAGAACAAGAGAGACTTCTCCGCCTTCAAACATGAGAGCGAATCAAAGGTGAAGATCTCTCCTCAGCTGCTGCTGGCTGCTCATCGCTTCCTGGCGACAGGTGAGCACCGGTCCCGTAAAAATCACACGGTCCTGTCTGCATTTATCACTATTACACCCACATTCACTTCTAACCTGTGGTCCGAGTGTATATTTATACATATCATGTAGTGGTGATGGACTCTGTCCTCCTGTTTGTTATCTGACAGGAAGACAAGTTCATACATGCAGTGAGGAGGTTAGAATGTCCTCGCAAAGATGATCTATTTCAGACCCAAGCAGTACGACTGCTTCCCTACCGCCTCCGTGCAAACACTGCTCCGCTGGATGTGATGCTTCCACAAATCACTTGAGAACATGTTGCAATCTGTCTGTTTTAGCACGTGTGTTAGCTGATACACAAGCAGTTAGCTGAGTATGAAGCAACACTTACTTCTGTGTCACACACACGCACACACACACACACACACACACACACTGGGGTATGCGTCTGCCTGACCAGGCACAGCAACGCTATCTGCTGACTTTTATTTCTGCTTTTCTTCTCAGGAACGTTTTCTTTTTTTTTAATATAAGTTAGATTTTTTTAATGGTTTTGCTTTTTAATTGAATTAAATCAGACATTTTTTAAAATTTTTTTTATTGAACCTTTTTTTTTTTAGTTTTTACTGACATTAATAATCATTTCCCAGCTTTAAGGCTTCATATTGTTGTCTTACTAATATTTCACATGAATATTTTATTCATGTAAAATCAGCAAGTGCATTGTTGCGCTATAATGTTCTCAGTAATCATTAGGAGGCAGAAGGGACATAAAATATGTATGAAATACTGAATATGACTCAGCAAATAAGCACTTTGACTTGATATGTAAAGGAGACAGAGAGGAGTTTGTTTGAAGACGTCCATAAATGCCTAACCTCTGGGCTTTGTTTGCACTCTGCTCTGCTTCTTTGTTCTAAGTTTGGGTGGGACCCAGCACATACGGCTGAACTCTTATTGCAATATTCAGGTTTCAAACAGTTAAGAAATACATGTCAGCCAAACACATTTCACCAGTTCCTGCTTTTTAGTTGCACCTTGAATGAGAAACTATTAATGATGGTTTTGTGCTGGTATCAAGTCTAACTTAGTTGCAATTTCTGAGTCACCTGTAGATTCTCCAGCTATTCACCTTATTTCGCCCCGCCCACTTTCCATGCTCCGCTACTTCCGCATTTTGTCATACGACTTCCGGTGAAAA
>JBAMHX010000013.1:3464876-3474974 GCA_037177515.1 Pseudomugil tenellus
ATATATATATATATATATATATATATCTTTTTCTCCTCCATTTACCTTATAATTCAGGTATTAAAGGGTAAATCATCCCATAAGCTACTGGAAAGAACCTCTTTTTGCACCGGTAAGGAAAACACCAGCGATCTCCACCTTGTGGGAGGACAGAAACACACACATCTCCTGAGCAAAGAAAAAATCCTTTTTTTTCTTTTTATTTCTCGTTGAAAGGAACTTGGTAGAATATTACAGCAGAACACACATGACTGAAACAGCTGCCATTTCACGTAACACAGTACAGGAAGAAGGATGTAGTTCAATCGCATGTGTAATATTATATATAGTATATTTATATCAATAGAAAAGAAAAAAAACTATTGCTCCCAGGTTTTTTTTAAATATATGGCATTTTTCTGCTGTGTTGAAGTGGGTAAAATAAAATTCAACGAGAGGTTTACACACCAAAGGAAGTGGGACAATGAAAGTGACATTTCCCAAAATACGGGAACGTTGTGGCTTTTTTTTTCCTTTTTTAATTATTATGCTGAGAAGTAAACGTTAACTTTCTTTTGACTATTGCAACAGAGAAATAAAACTTTAAACCGCTCTCAAAAATGGATAAATACCATTATACAGCAATCAGAATATGCAAAAGAAAAGAACACAAGGCAGCTCCACGCGAGAGCAGGCATGCAAAAAAATAAAATCATTCACTAAAGATGTAACGATGACTGCAGGTTTACGTTCGCACCGTGTTAACTGATGGAAAGCCAATTAATGAGAAAACGTGAGAAATCGCAGACTGAAATGAGGGGACAACGAGATTTCCTGACAAACTACTTCAATGAAGTTGTCTCTAGAAATTGCTATAACATACTGCGTATCAATTTGTTGCACTTTTTTAAAATTTCCTCTAAGGAATAAAAGAAATGTTAGGAAAAAGCAGGTATGAAATATCACCCTGGACACTTGCATCCAAGTTTAGTGTTTTAAATAAGCCACTTTAGGCAGCATTATCTAATAAATGTCTCGTATTTCGGAGACATATTTCAATATATCTCTTTTGAAAAATAATTCTATCTATACTTGATCTTTTTAGTTAGTAAATCTCTTCCAGTATATATATATTTTTCTTTAGGTACAACACCCCATTGTGGGTTTTTCGTTTCCAAAAGCACCTAATTTTTCATTACAATCAGACTGAATATTGTTTCAGTCATTAATGGTCTGAGTTCAAGATTAGAGGATCCAAATGATGCACCCTAGACAAGTCAACAAGGACACCTTTGAGGCGATCGCTCAAGCCCGGCAATATTAAGCTTTAACTAGGAAAAGTGCTGGAAGTCTGAGCTCACTTTGTCCCATTTGACAGAAAGGTCACACAGGTCAAACGTGGCCCCGTATCGCAGGAGACATCTGTTGCCACAGCAACTGGTTGAACCTCCCGAGGATGACGCACAGGCACGGGTAATGCTGATATACCCCAAAACACAGCCCTGAGACACAACAAGCCACACGCGAGCAGGCCTCACCATGCCTCAGCCGCTGGAGCAAGAGGTCAGCACCTGAGGGATGCCCAGGAGGGGGGAGAGGGGTGAGGAGAAGAGGAGGAAGAAGGGAGGACTCATTTGGATTGTGCAGCGAATCCAAATGAGTCATGTGCTTGTAACAGATCACCTTTACGGGACCTCACTGGGCCGAGAGGGGTGTCCGGCTGAGACTGCGCGGCTGTGTGTGGACAAGCCGTTTGGATACGAGACAAAAACACACAAAGCGGCGGCGAGCCATGCAGGCGCTCCGTCTCACGCTCGCTCTGCTGGTTTGAGCTCCGCACTTCCTCATCGCCATCAGACTACAGGTCAGCGCTTCCCATTGGATACCAACCAGGAAGTGGTTCAGGTAACGCACCGGTGTGTCTCTGCCAAACTTAATCTGCTGGGCTACATGTGAGGTTATCAACTGGACAATCAATATACATATTTATAGATATATATTTAAATATATATTTTTTCTTAATCAATGGGGGAATCTCATACAGAAGCTGACTACTGCAGTCCGCACTCGGTTAGCTATAACATCCACCTAAACTTTAGAACATGATTCTCTTACATAAACAGTGATTTCTCAGTCAAATATACTTTTTTTATTTTACTCCTGTGTTTTTAGCATTTTATAGTTCGATTCTCATGCACAAAATATTCCTCCCCCTCTCTCCGTTTCTCTCCAGGCTTTGTATCATGTTGTCAACTTTAATCACAAAAAGCCACCTCTCCCTCTCCATCAATCGTCGTCCACGTCGTCTCCCTCCGACTCCTCTCCGGTTCTCCTCTCGTACATCTTATCCCGGTGCCGTTCCTGGATCTCTTTCATTTCCTCGGCGTAGCGGCTGAACGCTCCCCCGAACTTGCTCCAAGCCTTGAAGGGGATTGTTATAGAGTTTCTGTAGCTGGGTTTCACTTCGCTCACCCGTAAGAAAACTCCGTACTTGTTGGATCCAACGTCAAAGAAAAACCGTTTGGAGTCCACCATGATGGATGTGCCCTCCGGAAGCTCACTGTAGCCCCCGGCTCCTCCGCCGCCGGCCAGTTCCTCCTCATCTCCGCCGTAGTCGTCTATCAGTTTGGCCAAAGCGTCACGAAACTCTATTAAGCCTTGCGCCGGGAGTGCGATGGTTTGTCCGGCCTGTAAGCCAGCACCGGGGATGCCACCCACGCCGACTCCAAAGCCGGGGCCTCGGTTAACGGTCTGTCGAATCCGGAGAAACCGACCCCGCTGGTTCTCCTTTAGGTCGAGGTAGTATTTTCGATTCTCGCGCACCAGAAACTCGCTCTTCAAGGCCCGTCTAGGCCCGGTGTCATCCCCACCGGATGACTGAGCAATCTGCTCCGGGGTGCTAGGCCCAAGTTGGGCGTAGTGCTCTATGAAATCCCCCAGGTAGTCACGGAACTCTGCCGCAACTGACATAGAAAGGGTCAGCCGACTTTTTGAGCCCCCAGCACCGACCTCAGCGATTTTGATGAACCGGCCTTTGGCGTTTTGCTTTACGTCAAGGTAGAAGCGTTTGTTCTGAATGTCCAGCCGCTTCGAAGCTAGCTCCTGGGTCTCCGGCTCCCGCTGGTAATGCTGAAACCCGCCACCTCCTCCCCCACCGCCACCGCTGCTGCCACCGCGCTCGCTGCCACTGTCCCCATCCGCCATCTTCGCCACCAGCAGCCCGTTTCTCTGCGTATCTTTGACCCCCAACCCCTCCCCCTCCTCTCCCCTTGACTGCCGAGGTAGCGAAGGAAATCGGACTCTAAATGCTGAGCTCTGATTGGCTGTTGCGACTGCCAATTACAACATCAGATAGAGAGCCTGCGTTCTCATTCGTGTTTTCTACTGTCAATCAACTGAAGTAACCCTCAACGTGACATTTAAGTGATTTTTTTATTAACAGTCCATATCAGCTATCCATGTCAGTATTAAGCTGTTTTTTAATATGTTTCTTTATAATTTGCCCTATAACTAGTTTTCTCGGAGCGTTCAAATGAACCGAATAGGTCTACACAAAACTGCTTCAATGCAATGATGTTCTACATGCAGTCTTCCTAAATTATAAGCATCAATTTCACTACAACAGTGTATTTTACACATTTTAGACGGATGTCCCTGGAAGGACACTCCACTCAGTCCCGCCTACTTGTTGGTTCCGTGCGCAAAAGCAGAGAGAAGAGAACGATCTTGAGGTGGGGGATGGGTGGATTTTGTGCAAACCGTTTAGCGATTGGTCAAAGGGAAGATTCGAAGTAACAACGTACGCTCCTATTGGCTGCTCAGGCTCCCACGAGGGGTCGCATGCAAAAGATTTGCGAAAGGGTTTATTGTTTCTTTGCTTTCGGGAGGCGAAATTGTTTGCTATCCACTCAGTTCTACAATCAAATAAGGAGGCGAAAAAATGGTATGTGAGCTTAAGTTATTGCTAGATGCATTTCTCAGTAGGTCCGTAAATTTGTATTGGACTGATTTTGCAGTTGTGGAAAGTGCTGTTTTGAATTTGAAGAGAGAAAATTCGACCAAGCTGCAAGCTTAAAAAGCTTTGCTAAAAAGAGCTAACTGTAAGCTAACACGTTAGCATTATCAATAGCATTACAGTTGGAAGTCTTGAGTTTTATATTATCCTTTGAAGATAGTATTCAGAATTCTTTATATGTTCACTCGGGAATTTTCTCTTTGGGAGAAGTGTATCGATTCAGAGGTTTAAACTACGGTTCATTTAAAAGTGCTCTTTGACTCGTTGACAGAGGTTTATTAGCGGGTAGAGTTTAGCTGTTTCATTGGCTTAAAGGTTGGTACGGACTTACTATTTCATTGCAAGTCTTTTTAAAAACAGTCACGATGGAAGGGAACAGAAGGAAGTGTAGTATGCGCGTGGTCTCAAGGCGCCCGGATCATCGTGAAAAGAAACTTTGTTAATTCGTGAATGAAAACTTGGTTGCTCGAAGCGTCTGGTTTGTAAGACGCGGGGTCTTTGACATGAACCCGCTGACACCGTGTGTGTTCTTTTGTTTTTGGTCAGGCGGGCTACGAATTTATTTTTCCTTAATTGTTTTAATCCAAAACTCTTGATGGATATGATTTCCGGTGACCGTTATAACGGCCGCCGCTGGTTTGTGTTATTTTAGATTGGCGGGAAAGCGGTCACTGTTATCCCACCGTTAGCCATTGACATCAATTAGCTCTTGATTTTCTTGTTGAAACATTTTTCACTTCTTCATCGCTTCTGTCTGCTAATTTAAGACAATAAATCTTATCTCAGTGGACATTTTAAGTATTTTCTGTAAGTTATAGAGCGTTTATTTGTGCATCAAACCCCAGCTTTCTCAGACACATTTCTGCCTGTTTGTTCTTCTTCTTTGATTTCAACCAAAGTTATTTCCTTTTCTGTGATTTACTCCTTGCAGGCTGGCGGCAAAGCAGGAAAAGACAGTGGCAAAGCCAAGGCGAAGGCGGTGTCGCGCTCCCAGAGGGCTGGGCTGCAGGTAAATAAATGTCCTTGTTCATCATGATGGCAGTTTGTGGTTCGGCTGCAGGTGCTAATAGTACCTCCTCCTTTTTATCACAGATGAAGCTGGTTTGGTTTATTTTAACCACGTTTCGTATCTGCTTCCTGACAGTTCCCAGTGGGACGTATCCACAGACACTTGAAGACCCGCACAACCAGCCACGGTCGTGTTGGAGCCACAGCAGCTGTGTACAGTGCTGCCATCCTCGAGTACCTCACTGCTGAAGTGAGCTCACCCTACTTTTATTCATGCTTTTACTACTAATTGCATTTTGTAAAACAAATTCTCATTTATATTTTTGATCAGGTACTAGAGTTGGCGGGAAACGCCTCCAAAGACTTGAAGGTGAAACGTATCACTCCCCGTCACTTGCAGCTTGCCATCCGTGGTGATGAAGAGTTGGATTCCCTTATCAAGGCAACAATTGCTGGTGGAGGTGAGTTGCTTCACACATGTTTCTGTCTTAATACATGTTTCCCAGATCGCATAGATTTATTTAGCTCCACTTGTTTCTGCAGACCTGCCAATAGAAAACTGCCTCACTTACGTTTGTTTTGTGTTTCAGGTGTCATTCCTCACATCCACAAATCCCTCATCGGGAAGAAGGGCCAGCAGAAGACTGCATAGGTGCCATGTTGACCAGAAATTTCGGGACTTGGGCTTTGTTTGGACCAGGAGTTCACATTTGTTCTTTTTCTATTATTAATATTATAGCAACGAAGAGTGATTGTTAGACTTTGTGTTGTTTTGTTTCCCCACAATTAGTAAAAAACAAAAAAGTACATAAAATCCTTTAACTACAGAACCCTTTGTATTTTATTGTAGTACGTTTGACTGGGGACTTCCATGCTGAAATGACAGTGAATTTGTTTGATTGGCATCTGAATCTGTAATGTTTTATACTGAAAAAATGTTAAAATCATTTTTTATATAAAAAAAGACTTGTTTTGTGGTTATTTTCATGAAGTTACAATATTTGCTATAAAAGTTTTTATGGAGATGATTGTTTTGAACAGCTAATTGGATAAAAAATGGATAATTGTGAGATGGTGCTTTTTTTTTTTTCTCCGTTGGATTTACTGTAATACCTTGAACTGCAGAAGGATGGTGATGTTTAAAAAGTTGGATTTTTTTTACATAAAAATGAACTCGTACTGTAAGTCTGCTACAGTGTTTCTGTGAATGTTTACAACATTTAAAAAATTTGATAAACTTGAAATTCTATTGATGGTGTGATCCTCATCCTATCAGAACAAATGCTGATCTTGCAATATTTTCCTCCCTGTGGAGCTAAAGTCCTGCCATTTAACTGATTAGGTGATTTTCAGTCAGATTCTTGAGAAAGATCTGAACTCCTTCAGAGCTGGAAGCATTTCTCTGCAACACCTAAATGTATGGGTGGACTGAACTGCCCTCGCATGTCCTCAGCAGAAATCTGCCTCCCTAAACGTAATGTGTTTGGGCTCATGACTGCGTCTTTTTGTCTTTGAATAAACACCCCTGGCATGTTGTCCTTGGCTTGTTTTAAAAACGACATGATTATGTTTTTCAGTGTTCTGCATGTACCAGTGCTCCCATCAACCTGCTAAATGGTTTTCAGTGAATTTAGCTGCTCTTTAGCTTGAAACCATGTGGGACATCATTCACAGAACCTGCACATCATAATGCAGCTTATTTTAGGTGAGCAGTGAGATAATTGTTGCTGTAATTTCCAGCAGTCTCCTCACAGGAACAAGCCATTAGGTTTCCAGCAGAGGGAGCCAGTAATACAGGGTATTTCTCATGCATCGTGGTCCTATTGGGGCTGCAATCCAGCAGGTTTTTCTGTTCGTGAATAATAAATGAATCTAATAATGTAATAACTCAGTCAGCTGTGTTGGAGCAGGGAGACATGGAAAACCTGCTGAATTGCTGCCCTCATAGGAACACATTGAGATCTAAGACTTTCTCAGTTTAACTGCATGTAAATGTAAATGAGTTCAGTTTAATTTGTGATGGAGACGCGCTGAAGTTCGAACTGAGTATCAGAATGAGGAAGAAATGGTTGAACTTGGAAGCAGCAGAAGGACACCCCGGGTGCCCCTCCTGCAGCTCAGAACAGGAAACAGAAGCTACAGTTAGATGGAAAATGTTAGTGGTCTGATGAGTCTCCATTTCGGCTCCACATTCACATGGTAGGATCAGAATCTGCTGGAAACAACATGAAAATGTGGCTTCGTCCTGCATTGGATCAATAGATGTGATGGTATAGAGATATTTGCACTTTGTGACCTTTTAGTAAAGGGGTCAGGAATCCCGTTTCTCCTGGAATCCCGCAGGTTTTCCATGCATCCTGCTCCAACCTACCTGATTCAAATCAAATGGACCCAACAGCTTATCAAAAGCTGCACAGTGATTCATTCATTTAATTCTGGAGCAGGGAGGCATGGAAAACACTCAGGACTAAGGTCATCCCCCCGAGTAGGATTTAACTCTTTAATATATAAATCATGAAATAATGGGCATTGTATTTTTTTACAATCTGAAATCTTAATTAAGTTTTTTTTAAATAATTAAAAGTGCACATACGTTCTGTTTATTGCTGTGTGACATGTCAGTGCGAAATGTGTTCACTGAGGAGCAGAACACAACTTCGTCCACACAAGAAGGTTTAGATTGAACATAAGTCTCAGAAAGACTGAAACAGTGAAACTCTATCACTGCAGACTATTTTTATGCATTTCCCAAACACATCATCTGATACCTGTGATGTTTGGAGGCTGGTTAACTGGGGGTGTTAACTGAATGGACAAATATGTCCAGGAAGGTGGAAAATGTCTCATAGTGTAGCAAGTCATGTGTGTTAAAGAGTTTATGTGTTTTCTTGTTCCATCCAGCATAACTGCATTGTGGAAATGATGGGATCATTCTGCAGGTTTCAGTCATTATGATGCAAACCAGATTTAAAATGACTTTATTAAGCACCAGTAAGGACTGGTAACCTGTCCATGCTGTACCCGCATATTGCTGGGAAAGGCTCCAGCTTCCCTGAAACCCGGAACTGGATGAAGCGGTATAGAAAATGAACGAATCACACACAAAAATGGATGTATTTCTAACAAAGCTGAGCTCATGTCAGATAAATGGGATTATTAGGATGCGAGGCTGATTAATGTGGGACACACACACGAGCACATCAGACAGGACATGAGTGATAAATGAAATTTAGCTACCGGTGCTGCTGTCAGTTCAGCTATTGATTTCCAGATGTGTTTAACTCGTCACCTCTACCCAACAGTGATGAAAAGAGTTTCCATGAAGTGACAAACAGGCGCTCTGACACTAAACGGGACAGAAATCTCTCACGCTGGCTGCATCTGAGCGGCTTCCTCGTCTCACAGCCGTTTTACCATCTAGAACAAGGACAGTTCAGCCGTTTGCTGCCATTGAATCGTGTGATATATTCTCACTGTGTGACATGCAAGGCTGAAATGTTGCAGTTGTTTTTGTTCCACTTGCCTTCTGCTCGACCTTTTGCTTCGTGTTGTGATTCCTCTGAAGGACGGCTCCGCTGATGATCAGTTTGAAGGATGCTGCAGCCATTACAAAAGCTTGTGATGTTAAGGAAGTGAAGTCTTTCAGTGTAGAAGCTGAGCTGATGGAAGGGTCAAAGGAGTATCTTCAACCTGAAAGCGTACAAACTGAACGCTGATTTCAGCCGCACCGTTTCCTTTTAACATGTTTGATTTATTTGGGCATTAATGCGAAAAATTAAGGAAATTATTCTGCTCAGGTGCTTTAACTTACTTTAACATTATCTATAAAAAAGGCTTCTTTTGGATTTGAACGTCTGTTGGTTTATAAATCCAGTTTGATGGAAATATTTTTATAAGAACTGTGATTTTTTCCTCTAAGGCTTGATTAAAAGTAGATTTTAATCATCAGAGTTCCTATCTCCACCCATCCTTCGGTGTCTATTCCCCTGATGTCCCACTTCTCCCACCAGCTTTTGTTTTCTCTAAAGTTGTGTCAGATACTTTGTTGTGTTGTTCTCTGGATTATTCCTGTGTTCTGGTACCTGCTTGGATGCCAATCTCAAGTCATATTTAGCATTTTTAAAAATAAACTCCATGAACAGCTCTTGTCTTCTTCAGTGCTGCACAAGGGTCCTCCTTCCTGCTGTTAAAGTGGCCCCAAGGTGCAACGTGAGATCAAAACACACAGGAATACTAAAAAAAACAAGATGAAGTCACATTGCAGAATATACAAACATATAATGTCTATTTCTTAAGACTGAGGATTTTTGCTATATTTTTAGACCAAGTGATAACTTTTTATTTTAGGCAAACCTTTATTCTTTATAATGATATTATATAAGAAGCACAGATAAGTTTAGTTTCCTGACAAAAACCAAGAGTAGCAAGAAATCTTTACATGTTTTGCTCCCTTGTCTCACTTCGCTGAGCTCATCTCATTATTCTCGCCGCAGTTCCAGCTGGCTGAAGGGTCATAAAATGTCTTTATTATGAGCTGCAAATGATGTGGAGAGATGAATGATGAGACAGCAGAGAAACAATCAACTGTGAGGGTGACAGGAACAGAAAATTGGCTCATTAAAAATGTTCACTGCCACTTGTGAAGTTCTGCTCACATCAGACTCAGATGTGAAATGATAAAACGTGGTGACACACAACGCTGCTCGGATGGTGATCAGGTTATTACACTACAAGCAGAGCTGACCTGTAAATTAAGCAACACAATGAACCTTAAACATCAGATCTGAGTCAAACTGATTTTATAAAACAGTCTGTTAAATTGTTGCCTTATGTTTTGTTTTCTATCAGACTCCTCTTTTATGGAACCATATGGGTACTGGGAGACAGACACTCTCTCTTATGGAACCAGCTCCCAGTATGGGTACTGGGAGACAGACACTCTCTCTTATGGAACCAGCTCCCAGTATGGGTACTGGGAGACAGACACTCTCTCTTATGGAACCAGCTCCCAGTATGGGTACTGGGAGACAGACACTCTCTCTTATGGAACCAGCTCCCAGTATGGGTACTGGGAGACAGACACTCTCTCTTATGGA
>JBAMHX010000013.1:3503298-3517819 GCA_037177515.1 Pseudomugil tenellus
ATAATAATAATAATAATAATAATAATAATAATAATAATAATAATAATAATAATAATAATAATAATAATAATAATTCCAACACTTCCAGATGAGCTGAGATCAGATTATTATAATGATCTTATTTTCCGCTTGTGTTTATGACGGACAGGTCAGTGTTGAGCTTTATTTTAGTCCCAGTTTGTGCATGTCTGTCATCTTTTCTGCATCTTTTCTGGTTTACTTCCTGTATAAAATCTTTTCTGCATGGTTTACAGCCTTGCCTTCTGTCCTCTGGGTTCACTCTGCTGAAAACATCACCTGTGTTTTCTAAATCTCAACTCTCCTCAGTATTTATACCACCTAATTTACTTTGACCTTTGGCAGTTTGTTTGTTGTACTTTCCTGTTATGTTCCTGCTCATTTAATCTGCCCTGTTGTTTCTTTGTGCCTATGGATGCTATTTTTGTTGGACCCTGTTGGATTACCTCCTGCAGCAGCACCTTCAGCCCTTTGTCATTTTCAGTAAGTCATTAGAATTTATTTTTTGCCCTTTACTTGGCTGGCCTCCTGCTCGTGATTCTGCATTTGGGTCCTTAACTTCACATAAATGTGACAAAGATTATTTTCCATTATCGATAGAACAATAAACTCTGAGTCATGCAATTGAGGATTAAAAGAGAAGCTGTCTGAACTGAACAGCATGAGAAATGCAACACGCCACCAAAAGAGAACGTGCTGATCCTTCTACCAAAGAATAAAGGCTTAAGAAAAGGAAAGCTGATGTTTTCAGTTTAATAGAAGTGTTGTGGGACTGCTGGGAAAGGCTGCAGCTACCCGCGACGCTTCACTGGAATAAGCAGTACAGATATGGATGGATGTTGTGGAAGGGACCTGAAATGACCAGTTTATGTGTGGAAACTTGCAACATCCCAGAGTTTAAAACATGAGCTACAGCAACATGTTTTGATGATTTGCAATCAAAATGCTAATTTTGTTTTGTAATACCTGGGTAGCACACACCAGTCTGCCTGTGTCAACTTCTAAGGTGTTAAAAAACAAGAAAATAAATTGCGGCTGATCTCAGGTGACTCATTTTCACGCCTGCAGTCATTTCTCTGGAAATAATGTCAAATGATATCTCACTCTGGATAGAATTAATACCCACCAGAAGAGGCAGCGTTATAATAAAACTCACCATCAGAGACGTGTCAGTAAAATGTTTGATGGCGAGTATGTCCAAACGTGTGTGTGAGACATTAAAGGACTCATTAGCTGCACCTGGATCAGATACAGAAAACTCCTGCATCAGGTGTGCAGGAGGCTCAGTGATCTCTCCTCATGATGAAGAGCAGTTTTTAAGATGAAGAGCGGTATTTAGTGATGAAGAACAGATTTTATGGCCAGTCATAACTAGTCAATGGACAAAAATAAACTGGGCATGTATACAAAAAGGGATACAAGCTTGTAATAACCACAGAATGCAACATTGTTGTGTGAATATTTATCCCGACAATAACATTGAAACCTTTTAATGTTGACAGGAAGCGTTACACAACTCACACACACCAACAAGGCTATCCATTTCACACACACACACTGAAGAACTCATCTTGAAAAGTGTTTTGTTTGTACTTGTAGTACTTTGTGTGTATAAATAAACATATCTGTGTGATGCTTATGAGCTAAAAAGCTATAAAATGGATATTTGATCGCAGCCCTTTCGTCCTTCAGCACAGTCGGAATCCTTTGCAGTTTTCCTGCATTTGGAATCTCTTGTATAGTTTTCAGGAATAGTTTTAGCGCTTTCCAAACTTCATGTTGTTATTGGCTTTTTGGTTTTCTTCTCTTTCCAAATGACCCCACACTGCTTCAGTAATTATGAGGCTGGGGGGTCAGAAGGACTCATCGCTCCATCAGACCTGCTTCCAGAGTTTCAGCTTTTTCACCCCATTTCTCTTCTTTGACCTTTTAATAGCTTATATATCATTTAACACAAACAGTCTCTGAAACATATTGAGTCACTTTTTTACATTTATTTTCCATTTAACTTATTTTTTACAGGCAGTCACACTGAGACGCTTGTTTGTAAGAAAAGCCTGTTTTATGGTGAAATCTGTTAAAAAGCTTGTTGCATTTAATCTGATACTTCTGCTTCTTTTTGCACAATAATTCAGATATATTACATGTAAACAAATCAAACGTAGTGTTTGCTCTTGTTTCACTTTGATATTTTAAGACTTTTATTTTGAAATAATTTGAACTTTATGCCCATTACTGCTTGGGTGTTAAAGGGGTAAGAAGACGTCCTTCCATGCAGACTGATGACGCTTTAGTTAACAGATCAACTCAAGGTCCAAATGCTATTCCTAGATACTGTACAAGGTCTTTGCTGACATTTTTCCTTGTTTCTTAAGGACATCCTTTCAGATCTGGCTCATTTAATGTAGATAGTTCTTTTTTAGATAAGCCAGTTCATCTCTTGTCTACTCAGTTTTCTCAAAAATGTTCTGCTCCTGTAGAGAATGTTGAAAAATGCCAGTTTTCCTTAAAATCATACATCTTTGGAAAACTTGTTGGTTAAGGAAGATTTCAGTTTTATGTGTCTGCAGCTAAAGAAATTGAAAAAAAAGGTTTTTATATGGAAAAGACTGCTAATAACAAAATGCTAAATATGCTATTTAAATAGCTTCTTTCCAGCATTGCATTTTGCAGGGGTATCCTGCAACTTTTAGATGCCTCGCTTTTCCAACATACCTGAATCAAATGACTGAAATCAGTCATCTGCATGTCACTCAGCTCTGCAGAAGGCTGCAACGAGCCATTCATTTGATTCAGGTGTGTTGGAAAAGGGATGCATCTAAAAGTTTGAGGATTGTGAATCTTCTGGACCAGATTTGGGCTCCTCAGACCTACAGAACCAACTCTGCTTCCTCACTTCGGGTTAAGTGACTTTTTTAACACTCGAATGATTCATGGTGGCTTAACAGCCTCATTCATCTGAAGGAATGAGCTGAAAATGTGTGAAAAAAGCAGTTAAATGTAGAAAAGTGGAACTATTGCTGAAAATGACTTCCAAGGATCAGAGGAATTTATCCCTGCTTGGCTCAAGTCTTTTGCACATGACTGTAAGTAATCTGATTTTAAGAGTAAAGATGTGACTTTCCGGTTAGCAGTAGTTGGGCAGGTAACAGCTCAGGTTGATGAAGTCTGACATGTCCTCTAACTGAGTGTGCCCTGGTTCAGAGCTCTTCACAGGATGTTTGCGCTCCACTCATATATAACAGTCATGCATTATTCAGGGAAGTTCCTCCAGCTAATGCCCCTTAATGTGCCCAAACAGCCATAATGTACTCTGCTACCAGGGTGGCAGAGACCCCCTCCCACCGACACACAGAGACGTAAGCCCTCCAAACCCTAGACACCACACAAAGTCTTTGTCAACGCTGCTCTTTGGCTCTTATCTCGCTCTCAAACCATCCCATGTTCCTAATTTTCTAAAACATCCCCTTTGCTTTTGATCAGAGCTGTTTTGCGCTCATCCACCTCAACACACATTTCCCCTTCGTCTCCCTCCTCGTCCTCATTTTCTCTTTATGTCTGTGTTTCATAACAGAAAAACAGTGTTGCATTTCTGTCTTTATAATTTTAGGTGCCAGCAGTCTGGAGAAACAGACGTTTGTACCAAACAAAGATTTGCAGCAGTAGTTTGTAATCTTATCAGCTTTCCATGCAGAGGTAAACAGAAAGGATCTGAAGAAGCATAAACATTGGTTTAAGGTGGAGTATTTATCGCTGGAGCTTTGCTTGTCTGCACTTTATCGTCGCTGCTTTATGTTCTAATCACTATTTTTAATTGATTCGCCTGTTTGCCGATTCTGGTTTTAATTGCTTTGGTGGTTTGTGATCCTGACTTTTTTCTTTTATGCAGAGCTTTAACTTTTCTTAGGTGTCAAATAAGTCATAGCTTGGTTTATCTTTTTTCCCAGATACTTTACAGCTGTTATTTTCATTACATAGCATCCACAGTTGGCGCCTTTTTCTTTTTAATTTAAAGGTTTTAGACCTGAATATTACATCTGTGTTCCTTTTCCTGTTTACTCTGCCTTCATTCATTTATTTTTAATGCCTGTGACTTATCATGAACAAGTTAAAGTTGCTCTAATCATTATTTTAATCCTGAAACTTGATTAGTTATCTCTGTTTAGTGGCTCTTTTTTTTCACAACTTTGATATTCTGGTTGGGTCTTGTTACCCTTTAAAGCCTGTTTTCAACCACAGCAGCTGTTTTCAGCAACTTTTATGATTTGACACCAGACAAGGTGACGAACAAAAGTGCAAGACGTTGTTCCTTTGTATGGTAACAATGTGTTAAAATCACATATTGGTGATAATAACACCCCGGCTGCAGTAAAAAAGGCTGAAGATTCAGTCACCCAGAGATGAGCAAATTAGTGCAATTTTCCAGGTAATAAACAAACTCCCCAAAACATACACAGTAGAATTTAACACTCATAAAATGTGGTTTTAAAATGAATCTAAAGGCTTATTTGTGCTCAACAGAGACAGAAGACCAGAGTTGTCTGTCTTCTGTGGTTTTTTTTTTCTCTTTTATATTTTTGATTTGCAGATGCATCACTTGAAATAGATGATGGAGCAGTACCGCCAGAATACAAATAAAAAGTAGCAAAAAGAGACCGAATAAGCTGAGAGACTTCTTCTGGTGCGTCTAGATGGTTGTAAATGAATTAACAGTAAATTACCTCAAACAACCAGTGGTTACGTTAAGAAGGCAGGCCGAAATGCTCAGTTTGGATTTTGAGTCTGTCAACATTTCCAGTTAAATGCAACATGTATGTGATCTCCTGTATGAACCTTATACGCACCAAAAGTGTCTCGTATGCATAGAAGACAAGTCGATGTTTACAGTGTGACATTTTTCTGTTTGTGGATGTAAACATGACGGTAACAGCAGGGTGTATCTTGCATTTTTTTGTCGATCTTGTCCAACCATTGCAGCTGGCACATTTTAATTTGACATGTTTTTAAGGAGATTACAGAAGAAGAGAGCCTGATGGCATGTTGTGTAGAGAGAAACATGGGTATGAAGTCTCTGCAAGGTGTGCTGCGAGAGTGACGCATCACAGATAAGGAAAAAAATCGTTTTCAGAAGTTTTATGTACACCACTGAGCGCCTCTCTGAAACACTGTTTCAATGATATGTAGATGTGATTAATTCGACCTGGGCGTTCAGATTGAAGTCGCCTGGACTTGGACTGCATTTCCAAGCAGCTTGGGTCGCATTTGGAAAAACTGAATCTGTGTTGTTCAAACTGCTATAAAAAATTTTGTTTCAGGTCGAGTAGGGGCAAAAAAGATCAGATCTGGGTTACGTCAGACAGCAGGCTGAACATAGCTAAAGTGAACTCAGCTCTGCCCTCTAGAGAATGAACATTATAGCAAGATAAAAGATGAAGGAAGAGGCAACGTATGAAAACATTTGAAACTAGTGTCACCATTTACATATGAAAGGGAGCATGAATGGGTTTTCATACTGGTTATAAATTGTTCAATTTGGCAGATTATAAAAGAAGGAAATTATTTGGTTGTTTGTCCTGCAGGGCTACCAACATTTCACTAAGGAACTTTTCCATGATCCGTAATACATAAACTGGCTCTGCGCTTAGTTTAGAGCATCTGGTGATATTTGCCTGAACCAAGAGCACAAATTGTAACAAAGTGAAAGTGTGTGGAGAAGGAAGTACATGTGATGGGAAAGAAAAGGAAGGAGAGAATGTTGACCATAACTAGGAAGTAAAAGATGTGCAAATGGTTTGGACCCACGCAAGTAGAAAAGCACAAACTAGAAGAAACTTTGGTGGAATACCCACAGTGGGACAGACTCTGATGGATGTAGTTCTGCTAAAAGCTCTAAAACATTATTCTGTGTTAATTAAATGAGGGTGATTCTTCAGTTAAGATTTGTTTATTGACTTGGATTAATCTCTGACATCTGTTCAAATGAACTAAATGTAAGACAAACAAAATTTTTCTTAAGAAACATTATAAAACTTCTAAAGCTTAAAGTGAATACAATGTTTTTAAAGCAAACATTAGTTATTTCCTTTCTGGAAAGGATGCTGAAAGATTTTTTCTTTTGTTTGGCATAAAAAAACCTAAAATAATAACCACTTAGAGAAATATGTCACTGCATTACGTCACATTTTAAATTTGGTTCTTTTCCCACCAAATAAACTTGTTTAGTGGTGTGTGTTACTGGCTGCGAACTTCAGGGTTCTCCCAGACACACTGTGTGTTTTCATGACTGGTTTTTCAAAATAAAAGAGTTAATTGCAAAGTCTCTAAAAACAACTGTTTTAATTTGCAGGTGTTTCCATTGAACAATGTTTAGCACATAAACAACAGTTCTAATAAAATCTAAAAGAAGATGAGATTTTATGAGAACTGTTGTGCATTATTTTGGTGTTTTCTACTTGCTGTGGAGATTTTGCTGAAGCTTGTTACTGTTGTTTGCTCCATATCGCACCATCTTAAGCAGAAACAAACGGGTCGCATGACCCCTATGTCTTGTCTATGATGGACACATAATGCAAAAAAGTGTTTCCATGAGATCTTTGTGCTATTTTCTATATTGAAACATCTGGAGAGTGTAAAAACCTTCTTGTGATACTTTTTTTTTAAATGCATGTGTTTCCATAACTGTTTTTTTTATTCTGATATTTAGGTTTTCCACAGTTCTGGGGGTGATGGAAATACAGTTACTGACTGTTTAAATAAGTTAACTTAGAGTTCTGTTTCAAACAAAAATAAGTATTTCTGGTACTAAATTGGAAGAACATTAAATAATAATAAAGAAAGAAGCTCTCCTGCTAAAGAACTCAGATTGAAAAATTCTTCATTAGCTTCACAGCACCATCTGCTCCTTCACCAAATATGGATTTTCTTTCTCATTTTCCTCTTTATGCTTCCTCATTTAGTTCAGTAATCTGCTAAATAAACATGGTTCCTGAACAAGAAGCTATGTAACAAGTTAAATTTACTTGCTAATACCACGCAGGGTGACAAGCTTTTACTGTTTGCTATACAAAGCAAAGACGTTGCGCTCGTCTATCTTTGCCTCTGTGAAATTTCTGGTTTAATTTCATTTTTAAATATCTATTGTCTGTCACTCAGTAATATTTATCTAATAACTTATTACATCTGCATCCATCTACATGAACTGCTGCGGTCAAGTCGACATACAAACTAGCAGCGGATTAATCTGATAAAAGAAAACAGTGGAAGGATGATAAATGGATTTACTTATATAGCGCTTTTCCAGTCATGTTGACCGCTTAAAGTGCTTTACACTGCATAGTTCACATTCACCCATTCACACACACACTCACACCCCGATAAGCACATCGGGGGGCAGCTTAGGGTTCAGTGTCTTGCCCAAGGACACTTCGACATGTAGTCAGGTGAAGCCTGGAATCGATCTCACAATTTTCTGGTTGAAAGACGACTGCTCTTCCACCTGAGCTACAGCCGCCCATGTGCGGCTTATGCCTCCCACAAACTCTGAGCTTATATACAGAAACTGAAAACACACATTCATTGAATGTGTAGTGCATTCCTTTGAGCTGCTGTCAGATTTATGTGCTGTAGCTCTTTGGACATTTTATTGGCTTCTTCCACCAACACCTCTAATTCCATCGGATCAAACTTATATTTTCGCTTGCGGTTTTGTAAAGTTGTCATATTGAAAACCACGACACACACTAAATCCTCATTTAAATAGGCGTGTCTCCGACACTTCGCACCCGCTGTCATTTGTGTGAGCAATCTTAGTAGATCACGTACTAATCACGGCCTCACATGATAAATTCTAGATGCCACACACTAATTAGTACACGCAAAATGAGATCTTAGTAAATTCGGCCCAAAGTGTTTCAAAGTATAAGACAAGCATGAGAGAGAAGATAAAAAGAATTACAAAAGTTCTATTTAATTTAACAATTTAAATGAAAAGTGCAAAATTGTTACAGATGATTTTAATCCATTTAATTTTACTTTTGCTGTTTAGCATTTTTGCAACCCTGTTGTGTTGTGTTTGCAACCGTGTGGTTGCGGTGTGCAACACTGGATCAGACGAGGTCTGCGTGCACCAGCTGATATTCATCTGCAGACCCCACTTGCATCCGCTTGCATCATCCTTTTCAGCTGCTTTTCTTTCATTAGAAATCAATATATTCAATGGTTCCGAGATGGCCGATAATATCAGAATATCAGAATTATGTCTGATATCTGTTGTAAAACGTAAAATTGAAAATGATCTGTTTTAACTTTTTTTAACGAGACAACTTTACCCAACAAATTATACATCAAACTATTTAACAAAGTCTCCTCTGACTCCTCCTAATAGAAGAAATATAAGAAATCTCATATAGTTTTAAAAGCATCACAGCTTTTCCTGAAAATCACTTTTGTTCAGCAGCGACAGGACATGGGCACCAACCTGTTAGAGAATTATCTGTTACTCATTTCTATGAAATCAGTTATTCTTGCAAACAGGCTTATCATTAATGTGATGTTTATGTTTGGGTCCACTGCCTCCAAGTTGACAACAGAAAATGTTAAATTTTGATATCAAGAATACAAAAGCTTGCAGAGTGAAAATGGATGAAGGCATACAGTAACATAAAACAAAGTGTTAGCAGATTGTCTGAAGATGAACGGAGTCTCCCAGGAGGTTTCTAAAGAGCAAAAATGAAGCTCATGAGTATTTAACTGAGAACTAGCTGAGCTAACTCAGAACTAACAGGAGCTAACTTGCTGCCTAAACTTAAAATGCACGTTCAGCCGGCTAAACACAGCATTTGTGCTATACTTATGCCTTCTTGCAGCAGATATCTTTCAATGGAAAAGGCATGTTTCCCTATTTATACCAAATTTCAAGATTAAAGAATGTCTAACTGGAAGAGTTAGGAAAAAATGCTGCAAACATGTTTATTTCTTCTGTGAAGACATGGGAGTCTGTGGAGATTTGCTCTGTTATGGAGCCTCTAGTGGATGAAGGTGGAACTGCAGTTTTTGTTACTTCCTTATAAGCTTCACTTTTGCTTGATTGGGACTGAAGATACATCTTGTGGTTTCAGTTCTGTTGCACAGTGCAGAATCGCTGCGTTAGGATCTGTTGGATTTTAATGGCCGGACATCTTCTGTTGACTTGCTTTGTCTGTTTGCACTGTGACATTATACTTCACCGATTTTTCTCTGAGTTTCGGGCATGGGTTTGACCTTTAACTTGCTGCTCTTCCTTATCACCCGAAACGTAAAAATTCCTGCCGATAAGAAAATGAATTCCTGAATTGACAAAACAGCATTTAGTCCCGCGGATCATTGTTATCCTAGTTACACAGTTATTTCATGTGAGCTCTTTGTTTACATGACTGGCCACGTTTTGGTGTAAGATTAACCTCTCATGTCATTGATTCCTCGAAGTTTATTCTGAGACGCACAGAAACACACCCACTCATTTACCACACGCACAGGCCAGACAATGAGCCCATTCATCCCAGTGCTCTCTCTGTCTCTTCTGAGTCTCTCTCTCTCTATCCTCTGCATGTTTTATCTCATTATAAACAGAAGAAAAGGTCAAAAGCGAAGAACATACCAAGTCTGTCCCCTCTCAGCCCCTCTGACCTGGATCTGCTTCCACTGTTATCGTTTGAATTCAGAGCCCCACAAATCTGCACAGTTTCTTTCTCTGGTGCTACTTAACCAATTAACCACGTGAGAGTATCTTGTGAAGTGCTGCTGGTGGAGAATTACTGCCTTCCTTTAGCAGTCATGCATGCACAATCAGATTAAATTATGTTGTAACCACGAATATGAAATGCTCATTTTTCTCTCCATGTTGACATATGTAATTACTCGGATGGATTACTCATTAAAAAAAATCTGTTTTCTGAAGAGATAAGTTACAAACTGACTCTGATTTAGGTCCAAAGACAGAATCTCAGCTCCTAATATCACAGGCTGGTTAATAAATGATTGATTACTGTAGGCGAGAAACAAGCAGTTTTCTTCTGCAAAGGAAAAAATCTGCTGCTGCAAATCTTTGGTGCTGGAACATAAGCAGAAGTTTAGCTGATAAAGTCCCCTAAGATAATCTATTTTGTGCAGAGAAACAAGTCAAGCAGCATCATGCTTGAAATAATTCAGTAAAATTAGCACCAAGAAAAAAAAATCATATGAATGATGGAAGCGAAAGAAAGTTAGCAGCCATGTCCTTTTAATGATCAAAGGTTGTGACATCTGAAAATGTCCCTCTCGTCTCTACGAGGGACGTCTCTGAGGTGTCCACCAGCCCTTTAAGAGCCGAAAACTTTCTCTGGAAACGATTAAACCTGTTTCTTACTTCCTGTATTACTTCTGTTTTGAAAACATATTAGAACGCTTGGTTCCTCATGAACAGAAAGGTTCCTTCATCTGGACAGCTTCATTTCCGACCAGAAGTTAAATATGGGCAACTTTACGGTAACCACAAAGGACGCTTTTATCTTTAGAGGAATTAATACATTTAAAAACGTGTTTTCTCTGTCAAAACACATGTTTCTGTATGAGGAAGCATAAGCTGAACTTTGGAAAGGTGAGAATTTAACAGGTGCAGCCGGAGCTGCTGCCTGTTAAATTCTGTAAATGCTGCAATTTTATATAAAAATCACTGCAGCAGATTTTTAGTATATGTTTGTTCTAAAAATTAAAGATGTAAAAAGTATTCTTACCTGGCTGCTGTTTATCTTAAAATGTTCCTTCTCTCAGGGTGTACACCGGTAGTTTTCCTCTTTGACTCCTTCCTCCTCCTTGTCAGCTTGGCATCGGCTGCAGGAGTCTGCAGGAGATGTGTGCTGAGTGTCTGAGCCGGTCTGTGCTCAGCGTGGTGAGCTATGTCTGAGCACGAGTGGGTAACAGAGCGTCTCTGCTTTGTGCTGCTGTCCTCTGTGAGTGTGTTGTTGCATCTGACTCAGTGACTGAGAAGAGGGAGGGTTTGTGTGTGTGTGTGTGTTTGTGAGAGAGAGAGAGAGAGAGAGATTAGTTCACACACAAAGATATCTCCGCCTGCAGGGAAACACCCCTCTCATTCTCCACCTTCGTACTTTCCCTCATTCTTCTCTTCTTTTCTTGTTTCACATCAGGTCTGTTCTTTTATGTGATCACCTTTTAAGACACAAGGAGAAGCAAAACATTTCTAATCCACCTCGTCTTCCTCCTCTGATGTGTGTCAGGCTAATTCTCCTGCTTCTTTCTGGGTTTGTAACCTTCCCTTGCTGGCTTTCCCCATCAAACCCCTTTCACATTAAACATAACTTACTGATAACTGGTTTAATTAAACTAACTACCCAATAAATATTAAATATATTTGGATTGATTTGGCTTCATTTTAGTGAGAAATAATGTGATTTTTTTCACTTTTTCACACAGATTTCTGGTTTTCAGCAGCCCACAGACGGAGCTTTTAGGTTCCGAGCAAGTTGCACAAAGTTGCAAAATATCTATTTGAGAAACACCTGATTTTCTTTACAAATCAACACTTTTCCATGGTGAAAACAAAAAGCTAACCGCATGAACAAGCTTTGACAGATAATTGAAAAAGACAGCCGCCAGTTTAACCTTGAAGAGCCCCCCACTCAATTTTGTCTAAGCCCATCACAGCGATTACAGTATGTAGCTTTAGCCTGCTAATCTGCTCCAGATCCACATTAAACTGCTCCCCAGTAGGCTGAGGTGGGGGGGCAGTCGGCTCCAGTGTTTGTGCACCATTATTTTAGGTCTCATTGTGCTTGAACCCAAACAGTGAGAATGAGGTTAACAAACACTTTCAGCTTTAATTTGAGGATGTTTTCATGCATTTCATACACTGAATTCATCTGGGGGTCGTAACTCCTTTCATGCTAAACATCCCTGAGGGTGCAAACGACTCCCACTGTTCTTGAAATGAAAGTGCAAGCGACCTCATTTCAAGAACATTTTCAGTCAAATATTCAATATCCAGCCCTGTTTCCTAAAAAAATTATTTTGTGTGATTATTAAAAGTTGGCCTGATTACATTTTTATATCTTCATGACAAAGGAAATATTCATATATGTGCAGGCAAACTGTGCTTTTCCCTTTAGTACCTGCAGCTTTCAGTACAACATCCTGCATTTCACAACAAAGTTTTGGTAATTTTAAGTACTTGGTTAAAATATAATGTTGGTGTATTTGAAATATTTCCTACTATCAATCTTTCAATGTATTGTTTCATACTTTCCAGCAGTGTCTGCGGGAGTCACTCCCAAACCTCTGCTTCTGGAAAAGTACATCTCTATGAGCAGTGTGCACACGCAGAATCCATTATTTCCCATAAGATGTGTGTGCAAAAAAATAAAATTGAGATTTTAAAAGGATATTTTCAGCAGAACATGTTAGTATGTCTTGCAACAGAAATGTTTAATTTTCTCTTTAACGAGGAAACTACATCCTGTTAAGATTAAAAATCTATTTTGCAAGAGACTCCTAGTCTGAGATGCAAAGTAAGCACAATAACATAGTCACCCCAGTTGAAAACAAAAGAGAAAATTACCTTTTACAAGCAAATTTATATAAAAATATAGTTCATTAAATGGCAAATCAGTTTTAATATCTTCAGTTATGCCATGGAGCATCTTAAAAGTGCTCCGTGGAATTAACTCTGCTTGTTTATAGTCGATCTGCAACATTTTCCTGGCAGAAGATGCAGAATGAAGAAAAACTTTTTCACCCAGTTTAGGCCAAACACACGGAGCAGAAAGCAACAACTGATCATGTGATCGGAGCGAGTCGAATCACCACTTTTCTTTAGGGTAAAGAGGCAGGAAACACAGCAGTGCCTTATAAACGTGTAGCAGTGACAGATCCTTCCAGCGTCCACAGCAGGCCATCCTACCTGAGAGTATAAATCCCAGTGATGTGTCGATATTTTACAATATGTAATAAACATCAGAGTGTTTGCAAGAATACTGAGCAGGTACATTCATATAATCCCCATGGGTAATAAGGATGTTAGTTATCTTTGTTTAAACTGGATCCAACTGTGAAAATGTGGAGATACGTAATGTCAGGTGAGGTGTTCAGTACTGTCACTGCTGCACCTCAACATATCATTTCTCTTTTCCTTTGTTTAGATTCGGGTTTTGGATGCATTTTTCAAAATAAAAATAAAACTTTGTTTTTCAAGGCTTCTCTCAGCTTTTTATCTCTATGGAGCTGCTGACAAACATAAAACAAACATGTGCTTTAATAAATAATGAGCAAAAATAAAAGCGAAGGATCCGAGATATTGTCAGAAGACCGGTAGCATGGCAAGATGGAGGTTGTTAGTACTCTGACCAATGACTGAATTAAAAGAAATAAGACGCCCTGCTCTGTATGGAGCTTCTGTATTTATACTTTGTATTTATACTTGTGTTTTGACATTATTGATTAAAGTTGGATTTATTAACAGAATAAAGGAGAATAATTATCTCTGCAACTCACCAATGTCTTATCTGGAGCTACAAAGTGAAATTGCATGAATATATGATCCAAGTTTACTAGTCATCAAAAGTAACACAGCTGTTGTTTTCTTATGTTCTAAATCTTTTATACACAAATGTTATAAATCCTGTGGATATTAAATAGATCAAATGTAGTAACACTTATTAGAATTTCTCTTAAGGGGATTAATAAAGTATTTAGTTGTATTTATGCTTTAATGTGAGTTATAATGTGAAAACAATGTTCCTCTGCAGTACTGTGCAAACCAAACCTCCGTCAGCCTGGAGGGCTTGTCAAGTGACATTACAGGTGTTTTTATGTTTCTTTATGTTCTTTGCAGGCGTCTCACACAATCTAACTATGATGTAAATCTGTTTAAAAAAGAAAATGTTGCACCAGAACAAAAGCACAAGTTGCAAAGAGAAGCTGTTTAAGATGTTTGTTTATTTATTTTACAGTGAATCTGTATGAAAAGCAGACAGTAGATAAACAACCCTGATGCATCATGTCTAGTTTTCAGGTTATCTCACGTGCACTTTAAATCCCTGTTGGAAACTGACTTCCTCCTCCAAGTAAGTGCACGTGGATTGTTTTTACTTTCAACAAGTTTGCAACATCCAGAGCTCAAAAAGCTAAAAAAAACTGCGTCCATGATGATTCCACTGCAACACGGCAGCCGCAAGCTAATGAGCAAATGGTGACCAAAAGGTGTGTGAGTGGTCTGCCGGTGTGTAATACTGCCGGTGTGTGTGTGGTTCTGCCGGTGTGTAATACTGCCGGTGTGTGTGTGGTTCCTGGAATCGATCTCACAACTTTCCGGATGAAAGACGACTGCTCTTCCACCTGTGCTACAGCCGCCCCGAGAGTGTGTGTGTGTGTGTGTGGTTCTGTAGGTGTGTGTTTGTTCTGCAGGTGTGTGTGTGTGTGTGTGTGTGTGTGTGTGTGTGTGTGTGTGTGTGTGTGTGTGTGTGTGTGTGTGTGTGTG
>JBAMHX010000013.1:3567880-3587542 GCA_037177515.1 Pseudomugil tenellus
CGTGTGTGTGTGTGTGCGTGTGTGTGTGTGTGTGTTTAATAACTAGTTAATGTATTACTTTTGTCTTTTTTTGTTACTGTATAAGTCAAAAACCTCAATCTTCAAAAACCTTCAATCAAGGTTTAATAATCCCCGTGTACTGTTCCTTCATATTCCTATACATAACCTACTATGTGGAAGTTTGGGGGGATATCCAACAAAGATCCAGCAGGCTATGCATAATTTAAAAAAAAAATTAAAAGAAAGAAACTATACACACTTTAAGGCCTAGCAAGTTTATTTGTATTGCACAATTCATCAACAGGGTGACTCAAAGTCCTTTGGAAAAACAAGCAATACTGAATTCAGACAATAGTAATTCAACCAATTTAAAATTAAACATATAGTCGACCTTAAAATAACCCAATTTTGCATTTATTAGTTTTCTTTTTACTTTTTTCTTGTGTTAAAAAAATAAACCTGATACACTAAACTACATTGCCAGTTGGTTATTAGTTAGTTTTTGCAAAAGATACCATACAAAAATAATAATAATAAAAAATATTAAAAATATCTAAACTATTTTAACTCCCTCTGATGTGGCTATGAGAAGAAAATGCTTTTCAACATTATAAACCATGAGGGCGCAATTTTATTTTGATTCTTATTTGGTTTGAAACAGGCACAGCCGTGATTGGCTAAAGCCCTGCAATTTGATTGGTCAGTCATGTCAAAGGGGCGTAACCAAACGCCTATGTTTATGTGGCCCACACTGTCCAACAGTGTATGTAACCAAACGAAGGTCTCTGCAATGTGATTTCCCGACATTGATTTGTTTTCATGTTATTTAGCTCGCCGTTTTCGCCACATTATGCTCCGGCCTCTGATATGGGGGGTCACTAGCGGGTAAAAGACGGAAGAAACCGAAGAAAAAGCCGGGATGGCAGGCGCCTTTGGCTTCAAAGGCTGCCAGAAAATCCGGGGTCCGCAGATTAGAAGTCTGCTTGAGGCGAAGGATTTTTTTCTCTTCGACTGCGACGGGGTCATATGGCACGGAGAGAATGCAGTCACGGGTGCGGCAAAGGTGGTCAATGCGCTGATCCGCCACGGCAAAAACGTAGTGTTCGTCACCAACAACTCCACCAGGCCGCGCGAGAATTATGTGCACAAGTTCTACCGGCTGGGCTTCACCGACGTGATGCTGGAGCAGATATTCAGCTCGTCCTACTGCTCAGCTCTCTACCTGAGAGACGTGGTGAAGGTCCACGGCCAGGTGTTTGTAATCGGCTCCGAAGGGCTTCGCAGAGAGCTACTGGAGGCGGGAATCCCGTGCGTGGAGGAGGCGGATGATCCGGACGCCACCATCTACAACTGCGCCTTGGCTCCGGACGTTAAGGCGGTGTTGGTGGGGCATGATGATAAATTGACTTTTCTCAAACTGGCCAAAGCGTCCTGTTACCTGAAAGACCCGGACTGCCTGTTTCTAGCAACCGACACCGACCCCTGGCACCCGCTGTCAGGTGGAAGGATACTGCCAGGTATGGTGGTGCGTCGGTGCTTTGTGTTGCAGCTTGGCGCAGTTTAATTATGTGTATTGCTGGTGCAGCGCAATAAGCTGATAATATAATTTTTTATATGTAATTATTATGCAACATGAACACGCTGGAATCTTTAGCTCCTTGCCTGAATGACCAGTAAAACCAGTAAAACCACCATGCTTGCAGAATCCAGCTCCCTGTCATATCACATACTGCCAGTTTGCATATGCTGTAGACACCGTGCGCAGGTGCAAACAGCATGTTGTCCCCCCAAAATAATATATACTAACGAGCCTCTGTTTTTTTTTTTTCCGGGGAGGGGGGGATGCTGCATTTGTTATGCAATAAAATAAATAAATAATTAGATGGGGTCCGCTGGCTGCATCGAGCCTCCTTTGGCTTCCATGCATTGTTAACTTCTCCATCTTTACAGTTCCCGTTGTATGAAGCACAGACAACAGCAGTTTTTATACAATGGAGAGACTTAAAAACAAAAACACACCTGGTCATGTGCTTGCATACGTTTCTTTTTAGTTGTAAGCATTAAACACAGCATAAATGTATCCCTTTAAAAAATGAGAATATTTAACAAAAGTAGCCAAAAATGGTTGGATTGCTGAAATCCCAGCTTTGGTGTGTGTGTGTATATATATATATATATACACAAAAAGAGAGACGTGTGTGTGATAAAGGTGAACATGTTGGATCATCCTTGGTGGTCAGATTGCATGTTGCCATACAAATGCACATTTACAACTTCAGGAATTCCACCTAAATATGAATAATCTGCTAATGAACTTGTAGTTGCATATAGTTTAAAGTTCACTTGAATCTAATGTTGCTTTTATCTTTGGCCCTCAAAAGGCTCTGGTTCCCTAACTGCAGCCCTAGAGGTGGCCTCAGGTCGCAAAGCTACTGTGATTGGAAAACCCAGCCGCTTTATGTTCGAGTGCATCTCCAGCCAGTTCAGGGGAGTGGATCCATCCCAGTGCCTCATGGTTGGGGACCGCCTGGAGACGGATATGCTGTTTGGATCCAACTGCGGCCTGGATACCATGCTTACTCTCACTGGTGTGTCTCAGATGGAGGATGCCCAGGAATACAGGAATAGTGACCTGACCACCAACCACAGCTTTGTGCCTGACTACGTAGTGGACACCATCGCTGATTTCCTGCCAGCATTTGAGGAACTGGATGAACAGAGCAATTGACGTGTCACCCTGCAGCCAGTACAGGAGCACAGCTTTGCTCTGCTACATTTAATTTGCAATGTTGAGTTCTGCACTTGCACAAGATGCTCCAATCGACTTTTCTGAAGCTGATCATGATTAACATGAAGCCGTTTATGTCGTGAACAAGACGCACATAGAGCGGATCATCTCTGCTTAATCAAGAGTAACCTGTGCATTCCTCAGTGTTTCTAGTGTTGTGGCCATTTGTGACTCGACGGTTCATTGTTGCTGTGTTTAATAAATATACAATAATTTATTCACAAAGTACATAGACTGTATTTGATAGTTGTGTTTTTTTAAATCAACATTTAAAGGTATTTTTGTAAAGCCATGGATTGTTCTCGATTCATGCATTTAGGAAGTGGTTATTTTTTGCCAAAAGGCTGACATGTTTTCTCCACTGTGTTTGCTTGGGTGTCACTTCTAGAAAATACAAAACTACAATGTGAGCAGCTTTTCTCCACTCAATCTGCCAGCCAGATAGGACAAAGTGTTCATTCACTTTTAAGCCTGTCTGTATTACTTGTGCCAATATTCATCTCAGTAATAAACAGCTAAGTGAAGGTCACAGAAAAGAAAAAAAAGTTGCCAGATTTTCTGCACTGCTGTAAAGTTTCAGTGTTGTGAATGTTTACCATATATCGCATGTCAGCAACAGTATCAACAACAGCTGAACTGAATTAAATATTGTTCATCTATCTGACCGGGCTTCTTATTACTGCTCTATCTTCTGCTGGTTTAGTGTCTGTGTACAGAGATTCTGATAATACAAACCAAAATCCAATATTCTTTTAATCTTTTAAATCCAGTCCATATGAATGCAGAACAATTTCAAGAACTGATAACTCATCAACTTCCAAATTCCCTTCAAATATTACAGATCAGTTTACTGCAGTGACTGAAAAAAGCTAATTCTCAGCTTCGTGGGTACGGTGACTTTCCTGCATACTATAAATTAAATAAGAAAAGTGAATGAAAATAAAGGTTTTAGCAAAAATGAACCTGTTAGGAATATTTGTTCACTTTGTAGAGTGAACCAAGTGTTGTTATGGCTTTTTAACCCGTTTTATTACGACATGTCCTTTCATGTGAACTTAAAATACACCAAAATCATCTAAAAATAAACATATGTACATTTTAAACAGGATTCATGCAATTCTTTATTCTACATATCTCGTGGCATTAAGTTCTCTTGTGCTGAGGAACAGAATAAAGATGCAGACTGATCTGAAAAAAAGGACTTTGGCTGCAGTCAGTTTGTGTCACTCTGGTCCACCACGCTGTTGCAAAGACAGACAGAAAAATACAGCAACGTTAGATTTAACAACCAATTATGCCAAAGCACTCAATATATAAATCTGCAACCACAACGTGTAAATGAAGGAGAAAGATTATGGTCCACGATTAATTGGTCCATGTAATATAAAAAAAAAAAATCAGGTTGTTTTTCATTATTTTTAAAATTTGACACAAAAGACTAAATTCAGACTGTTTTAAATTTAAGTTTTAAAACAAAAAAAATAGGGAGAAGATGAACATAAAAGTTGGTCTTTAATAAGCAAATTATTTTATTATTTGTTCTTTCTATTCTAGTCATTTAGCAGACACTTTTCTCCAAAGCGACCTACATCTGGGACGTGGGGTAAGTGTCTTGCCCAAGGACACTTCAGCATGTCGTTAAGGGATGCCTGGAATCAAACCACCAACTTTCAGGTTGGCAGACATCTGCTGTTACCTCCTGAGCTACAGCCTCCCCTGACTGAATCTTAAATGAACAAATGATGCACAGATCCAAATTCCTGTGCATCATTAAATGGACGTTTAAAAGGGAAACCTCCCCATGGAAACGTTTAGACTAACTGCATGGCCAGACTCTGGAAAATGTCGCAATTTTGGTTTTAGTGAGATTTTCACCAGCTTAAGACTTCATTAACTCCATATACATCTAGCGGAAAATGATATAATCCTGAGAGATTCTAGAAATGCAAAGTAAGATGCAGATATTTTCAGGTTGTACATTCATTAAGTTTAATTACGCTTGGTTTTACCCAATAGTCGTGCAGTCAATTATACAACTAATCACCTAAAACGATGTGACGACTGTTGACAGGACCCTGACGTTCCAAACACACAAGCGTGTATCCCCCAGACATGTACTTTTAGCATATATTCAGTGAATTACAGGATTATGTTTCCATTAAACTTGATATTTACCTTTAATCCATTGAACGATATGCATGTTCTACATAATTTTACTGAGTTTAATATTCGTCCAGTAAAACAGCTGGATAGCATGCAACTTTTTCTTTCTGTGTTTTAATAACTTGCTGGTATTTCAACAAATCCATTCTTTCCACAATTAAATAATTCATGATTCAGCATATTCTGTCCACAGCTCATTTACTAACTTTTCTGCTTTTTGATGACTCCTCCATTACTGGCATCCTGTGAAGATGTCATGCTACGAGTTCTGGGCAGGAACACATTACACCAGTTTTAATTAATGCATTGGCTCCCCCTGTGTTTCAGGATTGATTTTAAGGTTCTGTTAATGGTTTATAAATGTCTTAATGATCTTCGGCCTTCTTATATATCAGACCTTCTTTTAAGATATGAGCCCTCGCAGTTTTTAGTTAGTATTTATTATCATATGGAAACACTGGAGTTAAAACTAAATTAAAATAAGCTATATATATTTGTTTATTTATAATTTAGTTTTAACTCCAGTGTTTTCCTCATTGGGATCCTCCACACTATGGATGCTGGGGGACGCTGTTGCCGTGGCGGGGGTCCAAAGCCTCATGGTGTTGGTGAGGACCCCGGCCAGCACTAAGCTAGGTGCTGGGTGGTACCCATGGTGGCGGTGCCTATGATCATGGGGGGACCAGCTCCTGGTGTGGACGGATCCCAATCATATCTTTCCCTCACATCAATGCCCGTACCCATCCAGATGTTTTTATTTTTATATATTTAAATAAGCTTTTAAAATCAAGAGTCACATTTTAGGCGGGCGAGGGGGTTGCTTGTTTGTGTGTATGTGTGTCAGTAGCTATAACGGATTTATAATTTGTAGTATGTATTATGTGTGTAACAGCTTGTTTCATTTTAAATGCTTTTATCATGGAACGCACTTTGCGTTGCCTCGGTATGAAAAGTGCTTTATAAATAAAGTTTGATTTGATTATATTTTATTCGCAGACCTTCAAGTTGTCTAAACGTTTACGTAATCGTACTTATATCCTTACTTTTATGTCTAAAATTACACAGCAAGATAAAACATTACAAAGAATGTTTAATAATTTACATACGCTCATAATAATAAAAATAATTTACATATCATGTTTAATGGGCTCTGGTTCCTCACCTGGATGTAGTCCATTTCCTCCATTGTCAACTGTCTCCTGCGGTATCTTGCAGGAAACAGCTGAATAGAGGCCAGGGTGTCTGGTGTGCCGGGTATTGGATTTAAAGGTACGTGTGGTCTTGATGATGGCGGTGCTGCAGCTGAAGGCGAATTGGGAGCGTTGTGTTGTGGAAGGTTAACAGCTAAAATCTTTAATGCTTCTTCAGCTTAAAAGAGGAAAGGTAATGTAAGTGAAACACAAGTTCATCATTGATAAAAGATTTTTTTTAATTTAATGATTGAATTTAAATCTAGTTGTTAGACACAAAAATAAGGTTTATGTTTCATTTTATTTCTGAAAAGAGAGTGCAGTCCATACCCTGAAAAAAAAGTTGCTTTTTATGAAATTAGAGCTCTGTAAATAACTATTCCTATATGTCATTTACATGTCAGAAACTTTTAGTTGGTTAGATGAGTCATCACAAACTTGCCGCTACATCTACATGCAAGAGGTTCTTTATGCTTTGGGTGTCATGTATTTCTTTGATTTGATTTATTTTATCTGCTTTTATACAGACTTACCATTGGGCCTTGGTAAACCCTGTCTGTTGGGAAACTTGATAAGAGGAGCATGTGGCCGTACAGCCTGAAAAAAAAAACAACATACAAATCAAACAGCTCAATATTTCAATTTGTAAGTAATTTTTATTCTGCAAATGACTGAAAAAAATCTGTGTATTCATTTGTAGATCTTAATTTTACCTGCCACTATCACAGAGTACTGCATACACACATACATAGCACAGTAACACAACAGATGTATCAATACAAATACAGTTTGCAGTGAAAGAAAAAGCATTATTTATGTTTTTTTTTCATTGAAGGGGATTATTTATCCCACCCCGCCCCCCTCTCTTTCTAGAAGAAGACTGACCCAAGACAAGGAGGAAGAAATGTCCCAGTCACATTGTTTGCAGTTACTATTACATTTATGGCAAAAATCTGTTATGCAGTTCTTCTTATATTGCCAGTATTCATAAAGCACTTATATCTGCTCCATAATTTCCGGAAATATGGAATCAATCCATCTATTTTCTTAACCACCTGGACAGATTACCAGTCAATCGAAGGGCCAATAACAATATACAACTACCACTTTATTATTATTATCACTTTATGAAAAGTTACAGAACATGTAGCTAAATTATAGAAATTACAAATCTAAAAGCAATTATTTTGAATTTGTGTCTCACTTCTATAATTGACAACACTAAAACCACAGGTTTTGTTTAGTTATTTGGACTAAAACAAGAAGTTTTATGCATTTTCTTACAGGGCAAATAATTTATCGAGCAGCTCAAAATAATTGCAAACATTTCACAGGGAAAGAATGAGCGTATGCCTCCTTCTTTTCTTTTTGGGAAGTTTCATTTCTATGTATAAAAATAAAATGAATCTGTGATGAAGAGAAAATATCGAACACAATATGGTTTCCTAAATGTTTATAGAATAGTATATATTTTGGTTCACGCTTGCATATCGTCATGTCAGGTTAGGTCCAATTTGATCTGTTTCAGCATACTTAGCACAACAACCCAGCTGAATTTATGTATTTTAACAAGGACGTGAACAAGGGTACGACGGTTTTTGTTACCCAGAACCTGACTGAAATAGGTATTCCGCTGTCCAAAACACCACAAAAAACACAACTTTACCTTATAACCCTTTTTTCGAAAAACGCCCCACACATACTGAGATTGAATAATTGGGATTTAAAGAACGTCGTTACCTGAATTACCCTGGCGGTGGGAGCTGCCATTTTGGAGCTGACTTTGCTCCCCATGACGACCTTAGGGATCTACTTCCGGTATAAAAATGCTGCGTGCAGCTGCAGAAATACAACACAAGAGGGCGCTGTTGTCATTATGATCTTCCCTGAGGATGCGGTTATTAATAATGGTGCAGGGGGGAAATAATAGCGGGATTAATAGCAATGATGTCCAGCATATTTCTGTATCGTTATATTTAGAGTAGCAGTTGTAGTAGCGGACATGAGTTCAGAAGTTAACCTATATTTAGACGTTATCTTTAATCTTACCCTTGGCTGTGTCCTTACCTGTTTGGTGATAATCGAAAGCAGTCAACCGGTTTGTAATCAGTTGTACTGCTAGGTCATACGGTCAGGCCATAGTACAGTTTCTGTTAGCTATGTCATATAAAGGTGGACAAAGATAAATACAAAAGACTTTAATCCACTGGAAGAAAATTCAGTCAAGGTCTTAGAAAGGCTCCGAAGAATTGTAGTCCCTATATAACATTTAAATGACCAAATAGTTGTCTTTTTATAACGAAAACGTCAATATAAACCCATTATGTAAAGCAAAGACAAAATTCATACCCTATCTTTAATTTCACTCCGTCTTGTAGCTAGAAAAGGGGAAAAAAATAGTCACATGGTCAAAGCTCGTCCAATTATCACCTTCAAATGCAGCAGAGATGTTTTATAGTGAGGATATCTCACTTACTTGGAAATTTAAGTCAGCCTTAAACAAGTACAAAACAATCATATGCCAAAGATAAGGGACAGAAAATAACAGACGGGTCCTAATTCAAAGAGCTATGGTAAAATATTTTAAGTAAAACCAGCAAGATTCTGGTCAAATGATGTTATCAGTGCTGTTGTAATGTGCTTGACTGGAGAATTAACAAAAATAAACACATGAATTCTGATGCAATCTAAAATAAAAACTATCTTCAACCCTTTTTTGGGAATTTATTGAAACACCTTGCAGTGCACATTTTTATCCAAGAAAAAGAGTGTTATTATATAATGAATTGATATTACAAGACTATTAAAATTGTTTTCTTTTTCTAAAACAACTCAGGTTATAAAGTACTAAGTGGTCACTGGAAACCTTTTTTTAATTTTTTTTGCTGAAGAAGATGTAGCTACTCAATGATATAGCTTGGATGTAGCCGATCTAGTAATTACTAGAGTTTTCAGTGTGGTTGTATGATTCCATCAACATTTAAAATACAGAGATATTTTGTATATCCGATGAAGTGCACAAATATGATTGTTCACAATATATTATGCAGGTAGACAAATAGACCACTTGGCAATCTGCGCTGTGGCCTCACAGCAAGAAGGTTACCAGTTCGATACCTGGCGGTGGCCTTTCTGTGTGGAGTTTGCATGTTCTCCCCGTGTTAGCCTCTCTGGGTTCTCCGGCTTCCTCCCACAGTCCAAAGACATGCACCTTGGGGATATGCTGATAGGGGACTCTAAATTGCCCATAGGAGTGAGTGTGTGTGTGTGTGGGGGGGTGGGGGGGTGGGGGGTAGGGGGGATGTCTGTCTATGTGTGTTGGCCCTGTTATAGACTGGTGACCTGTCCAGGGTGTACCCCGCTTCTTGCCCTGTGCTCCAGCCCCCCTCTAAGCGGTAGAAAATGGATGGATGGGCCTAAACTGTGGATGATGATTTTAACAAGAGTTTCCTATCCTTTATGGCAGTGGTTCTCAAACTTTTCAAACCACAACCCCCAAGATAACATAAGTTGATGTTTGGGGCCTCATACCTATGATTAATTGTTGGAATGTGGCCATGGCCAACATCCAAATGTAAGGCGGGAAAATTCTCTTCATAATTAAACGTGAAATGTGGTTTTTGGTGGATTTGGTTCACCACTGTGACAGGTCACCTACATGCTCAATATCAGCTCTTCTCTGAAAGTTAACAACATATTTTTATTATTACATATATTACACATGTTACATATAAATATTACACATGTATCTCTGGATCAGCAGTTTCATTTTCACAGCCCTGGTCAAAATCCCAGATTCATTTGATATTTATAGGGTATTTTGTGTTTATTTTCTTTTTCACTTGCCTGAAAAAAACCTGCAAATAATAATATCACCACTGCTACAATTAATTCAGTGAAATTGAACAAGGTCATGACAGTTCTAATGTAATATTATCCTGTATTCATTATGTTCCACCACTAAATTTTAGTATTAGAACTAATGCATCTGAGATTACACTTACTCCTCTCTCCATGTTTTACTCCCCCAAACACAACAATAACAACAAATTCCACATTCAAATAACCAGTTAGACTTTTATTAGATCTTCTTTTATCAAACTGTTCCAGGGTCATGAAAAAACACAGGTCCCTATAGCAACATGGGCGCACTCCTTACTCAAACTCTGTGAAATCAGGGTTTACAATCAACAAATATACAGAACCATACAGTCTTGAGGGAGATTGCTGCCTCGTGTTCAGTATTTTTAAGTTCAGGACTGTATACAGAAACTGTACATAACTAGTTGCTCCACAGTGCAGCTGTTTGACTCTTCTGCCAGGTGTGAAGGACATGGACTGAATCAGTTGGCCTTTGACCTTTCGAACAGTTGTTTGAGTTGATCCTTGGAAGTGGCCTCTTTCTGCTGCATGAGATCAGCATGGCCCCTTGTAACGCCCCAACCATCAGGGACTGACAGAGAAGGACAGACAGGGCGGCCAGAGGCAGGCCTGAGGTTTTCCCAGTAATCACGACGGGCTCTGGAAAAATAAGAATTCATACCTTCTGATGCAACAGAACGTTTGTAGCAAATTAGGGCATATTTTAAATCAGTTCCAGTTTCTTACCGGGCTCTGACCCAGGGCTTGGTGTGCATCTCCAGACCAGAACCCCACAATCCATGCTTCTCTGATGCAGGTGGGAGGGCACCTTTCTCTGTGGCAAGCTCCTCAGCTAGAGCCCTGATGTGATATGGCTCAAAACCACAGCAGCCACCAATGAATCGGATGCCAGCATTGTAGGCTTCCCTGGCGTACTTGTGCATGTCCCAGCGGGTCAGTATCCTGGGCTCCAAACCTGACAAAGAATAAAGTCATTTCATCATTTGTTGAAGATTCATAGTGAAAATGCTGCAACTTCACACAATCCACTAATAGAGAGACACGGAAGATAACTCATTTTGAATGTTTAATTTCACACAAAGAAGTGAAATAAAAGTGCAACATGGTATATCGTTACCAAAGGGGAATTCAGGCAGATCGATGAATCCCTGACAGTTACAGTCAGGAGTGTGAAATGCCAGCGGCTGCACCATGTAATGAGCCTTCAGCCCGGCCTTCTCAACCCCTTCCTTCATCATCTTGACGGCTTTCACGCAGGTCATGGGGTCAAAGTGGCAGTTGACTCCCACAATTTGGGCACCTAGAGAGCAGGTAGTAAAGTGAGTCAATGTTTGAGCACATGATTATGCAACATAAACTGTCAATTGTAGCTGTGTATATCATATTTCTACACGTTATTTTTTTCTTTTTACTGGTTTTGGAGTTTTGGTTTTAAACAGAATCCAAGTTTAAATGTTATAATACTAGTTAGAAAGCAACAGAGAAGATTTGTGTCTCAGCTGTTTGTGAGTGAAGTCACTCTGATTAAGATTGTCTGCTTGAAAATAGAGGGTTGATTTCAGACTGTTCTTACAGAACCAAGAAGACTTGTCCAATGTCTTTGCGGTACTGATGACGCAGAGCTTTGATTTATGTGGAATTAGTCCTTTTTAGGAATATCAAAGACCACTTTACTCACCAGCTTTTACCAGCTTTACAGCACACTCTCCTGGTGAGATACCGTGCATGTCTCCCTCTGGCCCAATACACAGACAAGCAGCCACTGGTTTCCCAGTCTGCTTCAGCACTTCCACAGCCCACACGGCCTCTTCAACATGTTCAAAGTACTGCAGGACAAAACATTCAATCATGTCTTGCTACGTAACTATACTTAAGAGAAGCAACTGCACAGAGTTAAACCATTAAAAATCGATTCTTTATTTTTACCTCAGCAATCAGGAAGTCCACATTCTTCTTGATGAACACATCCAGCTGTTTCTTGAAGATGGATTTAACTTCTGTCTCACTCTTGCAGCTGAGGTAGGATGGAGTCTGGCACACTCCACCCGCAACCAGAGCATCACCCTCATTGGCAACCTCACGGGCCAAATCACACGCGGCCTCGTTGATCTGAGCTCCCTGCAGAACAAAGCCAAATCATAGTAAAATGTAAATGAGAATTAACTGTTAAAAACCCAAATAGCTATAAAAGAATGTTATTGATGATGGATGTGATTACTCATGTCGCTTACAGTGAATCGGAGCTTATTGCCTCTGTTCTCTAGTTTGTCATCACTGGCGTAGAAGGTGAAGGTCTGCATAACATTGGCTCCAGCGCGCAGGAATTCCCTGTGCAGCTGACGCACTGAAAACAATTAAGAGAGCAGATATGCAGCCATTTAAACTGAGATCATTGGTGATAAGAGTTTATCACCCTTCCTCCCCCCCTCAGACACACACACGCACACACATACACACACTTGACATGAAACAGCTCCCACCTGCTTCTGGGTGCTCTACAGCAGCCTCTGGGGTCCAGGGTCCAGCCTTCACGTATCCTCTCTTCTCCAGAGCAAATACAAAACCTCCATCGCCGATAACAACCTCCCCAGCGTTCAGACGCTCCAAGATTCCCTGTGATAATTGATCAGTGTGAGCTCAGGTTAACACTGGTAGAGAATATCTGGGTTAGTTAGTTGGTAATTTCTGCGGCTGAGCTATTGAAGCTGCACATTTTCCTTCCAAGCAAACTTTGACAACACCAACTGAAGTTAATTTATCCACTTTTATTTATCTCAGTCCACTAAATCTTGCTCAATGGGGTGTTAAAAGCTGCTCTCAATGAGTATGAGCAACCTCTTCAACATGTATGCATGCAGCACCATTTGACTCTAACACGCTTATCTGGAAGTAAAAGTTTTGCGTTTATTGCGTGAATTTCAATGTAATGTCATGAAGTGTTAACTATTGAATGGATAATCATGAATTTTTTTTTTTATCATGACATGATTTCATGGGAAAAAAAATGATGTGTACACCTCTAAGAACTCTACTTTGTTTACAATCATGCTATGAACCCTTACCAGAGCTTCCTGGAACTATACAACACTGACTGATCATTTTCAGAAGAGAAATTAAATTAAATCCTACTAATAACCTCGATAAGGAACAGAAATTAAAATCTGTTCTGTAATTTGTGTACTATTTTTTAATGAAAGGTAAAAAAAGAGAAAAATTCCAGGTAATATATTTTTTGCCGATTTAAACAAATTGAACAGGAAGGAAATAATACTTTTAGATAATTTCAAGGATAAATAATTTAAAAATATGTGTTATTATATAATTAACTAAAATATATCTGTGCAGCTGCATTAAAGGTAAAATTACCAGAAATATAACCTGGCATTCCAGTTGTGCAAAACAAGGTTTAGGTAGATTAAAACTCTGTCCCAGTATTTACCTCACATTAAAACACAACCATAGTTTTCCAATATATCTCCCATAAATGTTAATCCTGAGCTGATTTGGGGAACAAATGACACATAAGATATATTAGTAAGAAATCTATTGTAATTTAGGTTAACTGACTCCAAATTGTTAATCAATTCTTTCGTAGTTCACATTGCAGCTTGAATGTGACACATTTTAATGCTGGTTTTGGATAAACAAGCTGTTATTTCCAATTTGGATATTCTCCAGCAGAGTTCTGAAAGCATACTTAGCTTCCACACATACCTTCTTTGTTGGTGCCATTTTCCTGCAGCTGTGTGGACCCCTGACTGCTCAAACTTTAAGAAGCTGAAGTGACACTGGAGTGGAGCAGAGGGCCTCAATAAATCTGCCTAAAGAAGGGGAGGGATCTCACAACGGGCTTCTCTGATTGGCAAGAGCTAAGTTACACAACTGCAATACTCCCTTTCCACCTCTTTTTAACTCAGAGTGTGTTGTTAGTGTGTTGCCAACTGCTAGTTTGGTCCGGATTGTAAGTCCCACTCTTACCTATGAGGCGGGGGGTGACGTGGTGTTACTCAGTAGGTAAATACTTTTAACAAACCAGTGAGGACTGAGTTTTCTTTTTATACTAGTGTGATATGTTTTGTGTTTGCTGTAATGATTCATTTATACTCATTCAACAATGACAACACGGAGATGTGGAATCAAGTTACAAACTTGAGTTTATTGTTTCGGGGTTGCCGTTATGACTCCATAGTTGGAGTCTTGATGTTGCAGGTTGTGCTGTTACGTCGCTGTTATTTCTGAACTGCAAGGGGGAAGATTTTTACTCATCCATTCATAAATCTCTTGCTGAGCGATGAAAGAAACATGGGATGCAGTGGTTTTCTCACTCCATCTTACTCATACAGAGGACTTGGCTTTCTTCTGCATCTCCAGTATGTTTTTCATTTCCTGGGAGGAGGTTGCCTTTTTGTGTTGCATTAGGGACGCGTGCCCTTTGGTCACACCCCAGCATTCTGGTGTGGACATGGATGGGCATTTTGGACGACCAGATGCAGGCTTGATGTTCTCCCAGTATTCACGTCGGGATCTAAAGAAGATAAAGAGATTAGAACAAAAACCAAGAGTACAAAAACCAATGATTAACCACTTTGTTCCTGCAAAGTTCAAGGTATTACATATTTTGTGATGTTTTACCTTGCTCTGACCCAAGGTTTGGTGTGCATCTCTAGACCAGATCCCCACATTCCATGTTTGTCTGCTCCAAGGGGCATAATTCCTCTCTCAGGGCTAAGTTCCTCTGCCAACGCCCTGATGTGATATGGCTCAAATCCACAGCAGCCACCAATGTATCGAATACCGGTCTTGTAGGCTTCTCTGGCATAACTGTGCATGTCCCAACGGGTCAGGATCCTGGGCTCTAAGGCTGCAAAAAATAAAATAAATTAGATAAACCAGATTACCAGTTGCTTGCTGGACAACTGTCTTTTTTAAAAATCACTATTGATGTGCAAACCATCTTACCAAAGGGGAATTCAGGCAGATCGATGAATCCCTGACAGTTGCAGTCAGGAGTGTGAAATGCCAGCGGCTGCACCATGTAGTGAGCCTTCAGCCCAGCCTTTTCCACTCCCTCCTTCATCATCTTGACAGTTTTCACGCAGGTCATGGGGTCAAAGTGGCAGTTGACTCCCACAATTTGGGCTCCTATGGATTAATGTGAGATCATTACCGTGACTTTCAGCCATACAAGTGAAAGAAGAAAGATCCCACATACCAGCCTTCACCAGCTTGACTGCACATTCTCCAGGTGAAATGCCATGCATGTCTCCTTCTGGTCCAATGCACAGACAAGCAGCTACAGGCTTCCCACTGGTCTTCAGGACCTGCACTGCCCACTCTGCTTCCTCAGCGTGTTCAAAGTACTGCAATAACATTAACAGTCACCATTGGTTACTGATTGTATTGCAAACTATTTTTTTTTTAACTTAAAGTTAATGCTACAAATGCAACATGAATTCACCTCTGCAATCATGAAGTCCACATTCTTCTTTATAAACACATCCAGCTGTTTCTTAAAGATAGCTTTCACCTCTGTCTCACTCTTGCAGCTGAGGTAGGATGGAGTCTGGCATACTCCACCAGCAACCAGTGCATCTCCCTCATTGGCTACTTCTCTTGCCAGGTCACAGGCTGCTTCATTAATTTGTGCTCCCTGAAAAAAACGAGTCATTTCTGATTTCTGAATAATACACAACACACGTGATGTTTCCTGATAAAAATAGGAATGATCTGGGATTGGATAGAGAGCCAAAGTTAGTTACTCACTGTGATTTTCAATGTCTGACCCCTGTTCTCCAGTTTGTCATCACTGGCATAGAAAGTAAATGTCTGCATGACATTAGCACCTGCCCGCAGGAACTCCCTGTGCAGCTGTCGCACTGATAAAATCAAACTTAGTCAGGTTTAAGGTAAAAATATTATGCATTTAGGTTTCCTTAAGGCAGGGGTGTCAGAGTCCAGTCCTCGAGGGCCGGTGTCCCACCAGGTTTTTGTTGTCTCCGTGCTCCAAAACAGCTAAATGAAATAAATGAAAAGTTTGACAAGAACCTGTTGGATCCGTTTGATTTGCATCAGGTGTGTTAGTGCAGGAAACAACAAAACCTGCTGGATACCGGCCCTCGAGGACCTGACTTTGACACATGTGCCTTAAGGTGTCACAAGAGCAGTGTGTCCTACCAGCCTCGGGATGAGTGACAGTTGCCTCAGGGGTCCATGGACCAGCCTTCACATACCCTCTTTTTTCCAGGGCAAACACAAAACCGCCATCGCCAATCACAATCTCCCCAGCATTGAGACGTTCAAGGATACCCTGTGTGAACAAAACAATTTATGGACACATTTAATGTATGCTTTTACCATAAATGTTGCTGTATGGTTACAGATTGTTGTATATTGTTTAATGATTTAAATAAAAGGGGCACATGTGTAAAATACAGCATATACTGCATCTACTACTAAACAAAGGTAAGGTAACCAATATGGTTCAGAAAAGAACAAAAATCTATGATTCTTGATAATGTTATGATTCATTATAGGTTTGTGTGGAGGAAAAAAACGTGGGTGCAAAGGTGCAGAGATAAAGCAGTTTTTAGTTTGACAATCCAGCAGTGACCGCTTTAATCTGGTTGTTTAACATGCTAACGCACATAAACCCCACACTCGCATCTTCTATGCAACAAAAGCAACGGTCACCAGCAGTTTTTGTACACTAGATGATATTTAAGCTGCATCAGAGAAATTTCTGCAAGGTGATAAAAACAACATATGCATAAAACTGTAAAGAGCTTGTGTTACCTTCTTAGTAGGTGGCATTTTCTCTTTGTTTCAGGTACTCTAGGCACTTGGGAACAGCAAACCCCTTTTTTTGGCTTGAAGAGTGCCGAGAGTCATTTGCCACACGTTTTATATTGCTGCCTGGCAATGGGAGGATTTAATTTTGCTGACAAATTCACCTTTACTTGCTACACATCTGTTTGGAGATTGAGCAACTTTGTCTGGCTCAAAGATCAACAAAGATGGCATGGTTCACACAAGTTAGCTGAGTTAAAAAAAAATTCTTTTCTTTCTTTCCTATTTTCATTTTAAATGAGAAGTCTGGTTGTGTAATGATTACAATACTAATCTGTTTAACTGACTTTTAAGATGAACAACAGCCACAAGTTATCGAGCTCTGTCATAAAACTTTTTTCAGACGAATTGAGGTGCAGAGAGGTGCAGCATAAACAGTAGTAAGCAAGTTCTGTTAAAGATAACACAAAATCATTATTATGTAATACATACAATTAATGGCAGCTCTGCCTTTGACAAGCCTCCACATGGAATATGTAAAGTGGTTTCCTGCAAAGCGCTCAGTCATGTTCATAATGTTTTGAGCAAGATTTCTTTTCAATTGTGCTTCATAAAAATGTCACTGCTGGGATCTGGGTACAAGGCCTGGAGATGTGTTTTTCATGTGTGACACATGCTAGTATCAAGAAAAAAACACATCTAAATGTAGAAGTTGGAACACATGCTCTCAGATTTTGATAAGAAAAGTTAAAACTCCAAATATGAAGCCATGCAAACAAGCTTTGGAGTGCACTTTCAGAGTTGCAAAGAGTATCTGATAAAAGTATTTCATTGACTTATTTTAAATGAATATGCAGTTATTTATCTATTTTTCTTCATTAAAGGACACCAGGGGAGGACTATATATGCTAGCTGTATCAGATTCTGTAGATTATGTACATGTGGCATCTGTTCTGTGTACAGTGTTCAGCTAGTTGAGCCAAGATAACAGCATGTCTGTAGCTTAGCAAAAGTGTCAGCATTAAAAACAACACACATGTCATTTGTCACTTAATGAGCAACAAAAAGGTGATGAAATATTATTTCCTGATTTTTTTAGACCATGCTGTCAAGTTATTTAAAAAAACATGCAATAGGAATGATTGGAAACTGCTGCATGTCAGAAATCCTTCCCTGCAATACAGAAGCCATGAATTATAATTATATATATTTTAATTCACCCAGGTTAATAACCCCTTTTCCTCTTATTCCCTTAATCCCTGTCCTCATTTGCCTCACATAGATGCATTCCACCTAAAACACACACATGCACACACAAAGATACATGGATCATTGACCTTCAGCAGAAACTGTGTGTAATTCTGCCACTACTGGGTCTATCCAGTTTTAGGGAGAATATCACAGATAGGCCTTCTTCATGTGTTTATCAACAGAGACAAAGTTCAGAGCACTACCTTCATCCTATTGGTTAATTGCAGGATTTTATCAGCTTGAGCTGGAGCACTGATCATTTCTTGCAGTACAGAGAAGTGAATGACTACAATGCTCTTTTGCAGATTTACTTTTTTACATTATTCTCCAGAACATGCCATTAAATTGATCGCAAAGATTTTAAAACTTAAAAAATGTAAACTAAACTCTGGAGAATAAATAATTTTGGAGATGTTTGTCAGTCATCACAACAGGATAACTTAAAAAGTACTGAAGGCAAATAAAACATAGAGGTCTGAAACCTACAAACGGGTTATTCATTAGACTGAAAACACTGCCAATGTAAACCATGTGTCATGTGTTCTCTTCCCAATATTTGGTGTGAACCTTTAAGTGTGTATATTTATGTGTAAAAACAGAAATAGTTCAAATGTGTCATGTGTCACTGAGGCAAAAACCCAGAAAGCAAATCTCCATGGTGGAAGAGACCTCAAATTCCAAGTGTACAGAAAACCACAACTCTGGTCTGAAAAGACGACCAGATGCACCAGAGTGTCCACTGCCCACATGACATCATCCTGACAGACCAAATAGCTTATGTAACATGTAATCAAGGCACCACAGAAACTTGGAATGATACAGTTATTTCTTTGACTCAGAGATCTTCCTTTAGATTTACTGTAGATGTTTGTCTCCCTTCAGAGATCAGTCCCTTTGTGGTGCCCTTCAGATCTCTCCTTTCCTTGTTCAGTCTTGGAAATATCACAAAAGCCACATCAAGTCATTTTTGTTGGCCTTCTATGAAGTCACTTCATATATTCTGTTCACTGAAATCTGTTTACAAACTGATTATCACTCTTGTTCAATTTCTTTTGAGTCATTCCAGCTATTCCAGTTGGAATTTCACACAAACTGACCGCTTACTGTACCCATTTACATTTTCCTTGCGTAGCTACAACTAGTTCTTGCAGGCTTAGGCTGGAACTGGATCTGTCTCTGAAAAGTCAGTAACCAAAGGCAGAGGGTAAAAGGAGAGGGCTTGTGGGGGGTGGGGGGTCGGGGGGGGGGGGAGGTAAAGCGAGAGCTAAAGTAGATCATAATGTGAGGATGGGGTGGGAGGCTGGCTGGGAAAATGGCCAGATTTTAGGCATTAGCGAAAAGAAGAGAGTGCACAAAGTAACATGTTTGCAAAGGTTCTCGTTGGTAGTGAAAAAATAGCCACCTGCTACTGATAAAACTGCAGTTAAGTATTGACTGCTGAGAAAATAATCAAGTGCTGGATTTGCCACATGCTTATTGGCTAGATCACAGCTCAAAAGTTTGTCTAACATCACAAAAATATTTCTCCTCCGGACACAATGTTGTGTGTGTTGTGTGCATATATATGCTTCATATATGCTCCACTTGATAAACATATATACA
>JBAMHX010000013.1:3597576-3611581 GCA_037177515.1 Pseudomugil tenellus
TGTGGGGTTGCAAAAGTCTGGGTGAAAGTAGAAGTGAGATTTTCTTGGAAAGAAGTGGGAGCACAAGTCTTTCTTTGTTTTTTTTTTTTTTTTTTTTTTTTTTTTTTTTTTTTTTTTTTTCCCCAATATAAATATTTATTGCACAAATCACCGGCACATCAACTTCCCAACAGCTGACACTAAATATAAAAACAATAAATGTAACTTTTCTCTTCTTGTACCTACACAACCTTTGAATAATTTTCCGTTTTTCATTTGTTCAGAGAAAGAGGCAGTACTTGTTTTTATGCAGATGATGTCTTTGATCAAAATGCGGTAAAAAAAATTGTTATTTGGAAATGAGATTGCATACACGTGTGAATTGAGATCACGATTAATTGTGCAGCCCTATCCTCTGGTATAGACCTAATCCAGTGTACATGAGTTTTGATCAGCCTTATTAACACAGTTACTGCTCAGACAGTGATGAGGTGATATTACTGCCTGTCAACTGGACTTTGTTGACCTTTTTCTCCTGGAAAATATTTGAGGGATTTTTCTTTCACTGCCTGCAAAGCGAAGGAAGCACAACAACCTTTTGAACCAAATGTTCATGTTTAATGCACATGTTTCAATTTCCACTAGAAGTGTCCCATCAACATGAGTGGGAGCGAATGCTTGCCATATCAGTGTGTTGATGAGAGATGAGATGCAGAGATATATTGTCAGTGGCGTGGTAATACAGTGACTGAAACTGGTGATATTGCAGTTTTGCCCTTGTAGGGAGTTCTTTATCCGATTAATTAGGCAGATGTTCAATGCAACAAGCAAACTTTCACATATGTACGCCATTACCAATACAAATTGAATTTAAAGCCTTTGTCAGCAGTTTCCCATCACATGCTGGTAATATTGTGCATCTCTATTGAAATCAGTTATAATGATATATCAGAAATAAAAAGCGGCAAAAGATTGCTAATGACACTCATAATTAACACTCATTACATAATACGTGGTCATTTTTTTAATTATGATGGTACTGACAATGTTAAATGAATGATTCCCTCCCACAAAGAGGAAAAACTCTCCAATGCATAATGCTCCTCAAGTTTAATGTTTTATATTTGATCATATTTACATTAAATAAGGTTTTAATTATCCAAGATATTGACTTTAGACACTAACTTGTGGGAAAAAAACAGCACTAATAATGTGTGATTCAGTGATACTTAAAGTATCCTTTATCTACCTTTGTCATGTCAAGCATGTATATTCTACTCTTAGCATTGTTGCTTACCATTAATGGATGTATTAATTTTTCACTGTATAAACCAGTGTTAACCATTATGCACTCAGATTAACTAACCATGGATGTAAAAGGTTGAATGCAAGTATACAGAGATGGAGACTTGAATTCTTGTGCAGTTTTTGTTTCATAATAAGTTGCCTTTTTCAGTAAACCATTTTATCTCCCTCCCCCTAAATGATGCTGTTCCCCGCTTGTAGATGCAGAGGAGTTCATTGGCAGCTGGTTAGAATCCCGGATGGACAAACATCTGCAGCAAAACGAATTGGTGCCTGCTCAAAACATGTTTTTGGAAAAGAGGAAACGTAAAAAATGTGAGGGGAAGAATTTGGATCATCTCAGCGAGAAATTGAGGAACAGCTGGAAGCGCTGGAAGGGTAGAGCTTGGCCATTATTCTGCTAGCAAAATGCGAGGGTCACTATAGGGTCTTTGTGTCAGAAAAGGCAGGACCACTACAGAGTCAGTGTGGGGATTGAAGGGTCGAGACGGAGCAGGCATTGAATAGGTTGCCAGGGTCACAGCGACCTGTCATTGAGTGTGAATTTGTTGATTCTGGGCCAACGCTGGCACCTCTTTGAGAACTCAAACTTAGAGTGAGGAGGCCAGTGTCGGCATGTCTTTGTGCAGCCTGGAATCTCACCAGATGAAGAGGGTGGATTTTGTATTCATCTGTCACATATGTGTATAGACGCACACGCAAATGAGCTTGGCAGATACTCTTCTCTTGGGAAGTCCTGCGTTTTCATGTCCTGTATGAGTGAGCTCAGCCTGGCAGCCTTCACAGTTTATGAGTATCTGTTTCTGTGTTTCTGTGAGGTGGGTGCTGTGATGTTGGAGGGATTTGTTTATTTAGTTAATTTTTTTTTTTTTTTTTTACCTTTAGTGAGTCTTCATTGTCACTGTTGTATATAACTCACTTTCCCCCCCATTGTTCCTGTGCAGGCTGGGAATAGTGATTAATGGTTATTCCCAGCTTGAATTGTTTTTTTAGTGTTTAATCAGGGTCTGTAAAATAAATCTAATTAAATCTGGAGGACTAAACATGCATTTGGTGGTGCCTATCACTCACAGGCTGAAGTTACAAGACAGAACTTGTGGTAAAAGTCTATCCATGGGAAAGTTTTTCCCCACTTGAAGCTCCTTTATTCCCTGTTTATGGAAGGCAGCAAAAGTGGTGACTCACATGGTTGTAGTTTGCAAGAGAAGGTTTTTGAAGAGAGTGGCTCTTGTTTTGTAATATATGGGACTACTGGGAAAGTTTTGTGTAACCCAAAGGACCCCAACTCATCTCTGGTGATTGTTCTCTATGACCTTTTTTCTGGCTCACTGTTTTCCCCTCCCTGGAGCTGTAGGTGTGACGACAGCGAAGCATGATGATTGATCATTAGCACTGTGTATATTTCCGATATTTTCTTTTTAATAAAAGGATTTGTGTTTGAAAGGGTAACACCACCTCTGTTGGATAGATGGATTCAGACTGCTGTCTGCGAGCAGGCTTGGTGTTGATAAGCTGGTATTCAGCAGATAAAAATGAGCTGTTGTGAAAGTTTACAAGTCAGCGCTGCAGGGCACGAGTTTCTGCTCTGGCTGATATAGCGTTTTGCTTTGCCAGGACAGAGTCTTGAGGAAGGTTGAGGCTTGCCTTTTAAAATGAACTGGATGTTGATTTGGGAAAAATGAGGGTGTTCCCAATGTGTGGGTGGTGTATGGTCATGCCCTATATTGTCTAACTGCTTTGCGTCACGTGAAATGAGCTTTTTTGCATTTTTTCATGCAGGGTTGTGTTTCGTCCTGTCCAAACTGATATCATACTAACTTTTTATGTTCTTGTTTTCTTCATTCTTGGAAAGAACTAGCATTAGTGGCATGTGATTTGCCCACTGTCTACCACTTAGTGTTTTAGTAGCTGTACCGTCCTGAAGATGGTAAAACAGTCCTTGTGTGGTTTTGGTTTGAGGGGCCTTCCTCTTGGCTTGTCCAGATGCAGACCTGAGCGGGTGCATCAGCTTTAAGAACAGATTTGCAAGTTAAAAAAATGAGCTAATGGAATCTTCTCAGACTATCTCAAGTAGCAGAGCGTCTAGTCTGGGTGTGAGCTAACGGGCAGGCTTTCTACAGAAACCCAAATGCATTTCTATCATCTCTGTTTTTATGCTTGACTTGAACAGTTTCTTGTAAACCTTTTAACAGCTCTTCAAACTTTCCCTTTCATTGTTCAATCAACAGTACTTCGGACTGTTCAGCCACCCACTTTCAGTTTTCTTTCACATCAGCCCCTTGAATCTGCCAGGGCCAGCACTCATTACCTCAGCGCCTTGGCATGCTACCAACACTGTTGCTGATATCTCAGACCAATTACTCTAGATTTACTCCTCGGCAGCCTTTTCTAACTTGTAGCCAACTGACCGACCCATATTTTCCTCAGTTCTGCTGCTTTGTCTAGGGCCTTGACTCAAACTGATGTTTTGGCTCATTAACAGAAATGTTATTAGGCATATAGGCTTCTTGGCCGAAACTTAAATCCACATGGCTGGCTAATGGCCCACAAACTGTTTTTTTTTTTTTTTTGGTAAATTCCACAAGAGAGTTTGTCTCAGCAGCAAGGAGACTGTTAAGATTGCAGCTAGAAATCTGGGAATGCAGTGTAGAAAAGAGCTTGCTACATGTATAAAATCCCAGTATGGGAGGCTTGGTGTTGACATAGCAGCAGAAGAGTGTGTGGAGAAGTACACTGATCAGATATGAAGCCACCATTAGTGCTCACCAGCTTTCATCTTGAAATATCTACCAAAAAAATCAGTCTAACTCAGCATCTTCTAGGATTCTTCAAGAGGTGTAAGACTCCAGGATCTGTCAGTTCTTCTGATGATGCATATCTATGATGGTCTCATGGAGAGCTGCAGAAACAAAGATCTGATAGTGCAGGATGCATATCTATGCAAAGAAACAGAAACCCCCTCCCCCACAGAGCCTGGATCACTGGATTATGAATAAGTCATAACTCTGGGTGTGTGATGTTCCGTGAAGTGCAAAAGACTGCTTCCTCAGTGCTAACATAAACACAGAGAAAGTTTTGACCTTAACAAGGAAGTTCTGTGCAAACACTTTCCCAGAAGTCCTCTCAATAACCAGCAAACAAGTGTGAAGCATTAATCAGTTTCAGGATGTAGTGACCTTTCTACATGCCAAGCAACCTTGCAGCATGCATACTCATGCACTCACAGGTCACTCGTACACCATTTATATGCTAATCATTTATTGCCAGTCTTGTTGTTGCCCTCAGAAACTACTAAAAATGAAAACAGTTGCTGCTAGTTTTAGTCTCAGCTAAACTGAGGAGGGTCTTTTGTAAATATTTCCTCATTGTAGTGCCAGTAGAAAAGTCCTGAACTTTATATTATCATACGCCATGTTTAGTAACACCCCAGTAAGGCATAATGAGGTATGACAGAGATTTCCCGTAAGAGCTAAGGACAACACAGAGGGTGCTTGATGACTACCCCGACAAGACACGTTTAGGCTCCTGTTCTGTATTTTGAAGTGGTAGAGCTGCTAATTTGTGGGCACTGCAGTCTTTACAGACTGCACCATGTTCAGGCTGGGTAGAATATAATCAGCAGCAAGCTGAAAACGCAAACACCATCAAGCTTCAAAAACTCCTGCAAACATTTATACATCCACACCTTACGTCCAGATTTGTGTGCATGAGATAATTCAGATTCAGCATAATCATAGAAAAATAACTACATGTATGCTCTGTTTTGCCTACTATGCACTGTTTAAAACCATTGTAGCTACTGCAGAGTGGAAACTGTGATAAGATTATGGGCCCTGATGTATGTAGAGGACTGGAGCAAACTCAAGGGCTGTAATAGAATAGGGCACTCCCTAAACTGTCCTCAACCACATAAACACACTTCAAGTACCTGATTATATTTTTACTGTGGCTTCTCTTCTTACCCACAATTCCCTGGAAGTAGAAACAAAGGCAAGCCTGCTTCCTCAAATGCTCCTTTTATATATTTTTTTGTGTGTGATGGACGACTGTTTGGATTAAAGGAAGATAGCTTGGCAGGTCATCCTCGGAGGCACGGACACTCATGCTTCCTGTTTGCTTCCTGTTTATTTCTACAATTTCCTTTTTGGCAGACAATGAATCATGACGTAGCCACATTTTCTCAACATGCCTTGGTTGTAATTGAAATCCACTCGCTCTGTTTATCTTCTAGCTGGGTAATTACATGTAGACACTAGACAGTGTATTTTGGTTGAGGTTTGGTGTAATCTCTAATTAGGATGTGAAATTGTAGAATAAGAATTCGTCCCTGAAATTCTGCTCAGTGCGAAGAGACAAAATGAGATTAACTTGAGTTACAGATAAGGATCTCATTCAAGGTCAAACCAGATACCTGTTCAGTCTTTCATACAGAACACTAAACATAACTTTAAAACATAACCATAAACTGAATCCCAGCTGCATCTCGAGTGTTTCAAAGCTCATAGTTATGACCTGTTTCTGTTGTTTGCTGATCAACAACATCCACAGATGATTCAATATATCAAGGGTTAAAGAATCTGATCAATTTGAATTGATTCAAATCTCTTTAATCCAACATTGATTGATAAAACTGCTATTTTTTGTTTCCCATTACAACATTATATACCTTATATAATGTTATATAATGTTTCTCTCTTTGAGATGATACCAAACTTCATTCATAATTTAATTTCATGACCCAGATAGTAAAAGTTCTAAAGGTAAGACTCAAATGCTACCAGAAACTTTATAAATAAGGAGGATAAATGGTTTTTTGGTGGATTTGGTTCACGGCTGTAACAAAGCACCTGTTCCTCTTACAGAGATTGACATGGTAACTGTTTAGTTGCTTATTATCGCTCATGTTGGCACAGCAGATAACTGTAAAGTTGCAGGCTCCACCGTGTTCTGAATGTGTCAGAGATGATACTGACATCAGTACACAAGTACTCTGAAATAAATCGGGTGTAAATGTAGACGGTGATAGTTTAAAGATTGCATTTCAGAAGGGCATGTGACAACGTCAGAGTAATACAGCCATTTTCGTTTCTCACATATTTCCGATTCTGATCATGTAAATGAGCTAAATGTTATAAAAATAAAATACTTATCTGACGATATCTTTAAGAATCAAGAAACGCGTTACACAAATAAAATTGAATCAATTCGATAGAGAATCTGGTTTAATTCAAATCAAATCTGGCTCAAATTATTTCAGGAAAGTAATGTTGATACACAGCTCTATGACTCACTAGGGCTGGGATTTTCTTTCTTTTTTTTAAAAACATACTTAAGATGATAATCTGGTTTGTGTCACACGAAATGTCTGTGTTTGTCTTGAAATGACTCAGGTCATATCAGACAATACACAGCGTCAGTCCTCTCTCCACAGATGCTGGTGGGATGATTTATCACCTTAAATCAAGGCTGGTGGGGTAGTTATGTGTAACCTAATGCCTCATTTATTCCCCTCAGGCCATCTGGGTGAATTATAGCACTTAATGAATGTTTTTGCGTTGAACTTTTTTATCCCCCATAAGAAGAGACATTTAGTTAACGTTTCAGCAATAACATTACAGAGATTAGTTGACTTGTGTAATTTGACCTCCCTATTATTTATGTAAACTTTAGCTCTTTTGCTAATGTTATTGTGCTCTTTTACACTCACCAGATACTTTATTTGATGCACTTGTTCACTTACTTGCTAACACAAATACCTAGTCGGAGAGTCACATTGATGAAGACAAAGTTAAGATGACTTGCAGAAGTTCAAACTGAAGCTCAGGATGGGGCAGAAAGGGGAATTTTGGTGTATCTGTACACCTTTAGGGTGCAATGGAATGGGATGTACAACAGTTGACAGATCTGCATAATCTGAGGAATGTTTCCAATGCCTTGTTGAATATATTTATTTATATATTTTATATATTTATATATATTTTGAAGGCAAAATAGGGTCAAACCCCAGTATTTATTTGTTTGTTTGTTTGTTTATTTGATCCCATTAACTTTTTCCAGGCAGCAGTATTGGCAAGGTGTGAATAATAATAATAAAAATGTGACAAGTTTATAACATTATTATATGGAGTTTACTGCAAATTAATAAGGACAACTAGAGGTATATCCCCGAACAACCCCAATCCTCCTATCCCCAATCATCGAATAAACACAATACAATAATATAAAGATGCACAGAATGCATCCGGAGGTCATGACCTTTTATTTGCACTTGATTTAAGGTCAATGAGAAATAGTTCCACAGATATAGCCAAAAATCATATCAATTATATCAATACATTGGAAACAAGGCGAGGTATGCCCCCTGATTGAGGATGTTAATACTAAGTTTATGTATTTGAGCAATTACCAGCTAAAACAGGGTTTGCCTCAGAAAGTAATGATGCATCTATTCTTTAATGTTAAAAAAAGACATTTTTAGATTGTCTTGTCTATCTATTTATTTTTTTTATTTCAAATGTTTAATTCTTTCTTTTAAAGCTCCTTTCCTGAAAAGTCCCTCCTGTTCTGTTTGGTTGATTTTTTTTTAATGCAGACTAGCTGAGTTTGATATATTTAAGCTTTGTTTAGTAAACATTGACTAAGATGATGCTGATGTACTGAAAGCATCATCTGGAGTCAGTTTGTTTGGGAAGGTATAAACAAGAAAAAGCATCTGAAATTTGTTCACAGTTTAAAGCCAATCTTAAGCTGCTCTTTAATCTCTTATTGATGTACATGTTAGCTGCAGTTCATGTAGCAAAGTAGAGAATATCAGTGCATATTGCAGCTTTCCCTCAGGCTTTGCGGGCCTTCTTCAGTTCTTAACTGAACAAATGGATATCTGACGAATTCTTGGACTTTGAACTACTGAGACCTCTCCTGACTCCGCCAAAGGAAAGCCAACCAAAGAGTCTGTAAACCAGATCCCACATATTTGTGTGTGTGCATCATAATGCTGGATCATCAGGCTTCTGAGTAACCCATTTAGAGCCCTGAGACCGTGATTGGCTGTGGCGGGGCCAGCGTGGTCACAGCAACTAAATCATAACATAGCAACGGTGTTGCAATCACTTTGATTGGATCTCGGTGACTCATCCGCATTCAGACACACACACACACAAACACACAGCTAAATATCTGCTTTATGTTATAAAATTAATTTTAACAGTCTAAAATGCTTTTTAACTTTTGCCTCTCTATGAGTCCAAGAGAACTTCAGTCCTAATATATTTCACACAGGCTGTTATTTGAACAATAAACTGAACCATCTTGTTGGTTTAACGTATGTTTTCCACAGCAGCGGCATGCTGTAACAGACCTCTGATCTGTGGAAACAGCTGCTGCACGAGATTCCTGTTGTGCTGCCGATTAAATCTGAGGACAGGGAACGGTGCGAAAAGTAACGATGGTCTCTGACTTTCCTGTGTCTTTGTTTCTCTAGGGTTCAAGTGGTACCATGGCTGAGGAAAGCTGTTTCGTGATGTAGCTGTTTGGGATGACCAAACCGCAGGAGGAAAAAGCAAAAGAAGAAATAGCGCGAGGTGGAGGGACAACATCTGTTCTGAGAAGATAAGATCAGCAATTCATCTGGAACCTACCTGACCTTTCTGTTTGACCAGAAAGGAATTTAATCTCCCCAGGAGGAGTGTTCAGTCTCTTAAACCTTCAAGACGTGTTTTTTAAGCTGGTGTTTACCTTTCCCGAACAAACGCCATGTGTCATGTTATCGTGACATGCCGCTCCATGCTGTGGACCCTGCTCAGCATCGTGGTGGCCTTTGCCGAGCTCATTGCTTTCATGAGCCCTGATTGGCTTTTGGGTTTCTCTCCGTCAGACAGTGCGAGCGGGGTGGGAGTTGACCTCAGGGAGTACCGGCCTTCCCTCGGTCTCTACAGCCGCTGCCTTCATGTTGGGATCCAGGGAGTCGGGGTGAGCTGTGGGCCTTATGCTGGGACCTTTGGGGAAGTGGCCAGTGGTTTCTGGCAGGCCGCCATGTTGTTTCTGGCAGCAGGGACTTTGGTGCTGGGGTGTGTGGCTTGTGTCTCGATCTTCAGCCTGTGCTTTCAAAGTATCCTCAAGAAGAGCATATTTAACATCTGTGGGCTGCTGCAGGGTATTGCAGGTAAGACATCTCTCTGTTAAGCAGTAAAATCCAAATCTTTCATTAAAAAATGTACCAAGATGCATTTTTTATGTTGCTATTTATTTATTTTAACATTTTTGTTAGTTTAAAAGTGTACATTAAATCGCCTACTAGATTTAAAAGAGAATAAATAACATAAACCACAACAAACTCCTATACCAAAATAAAACCAGTACAGGGTTTATGTGACTCCTGATTGTGATGTACAAACAGCAAAAATCAGAGCAAGAACCATTTAATGAAAAAGTAAAGATTAGGTTGTTTTTTTTATTTAACATGCTTAGTTTCATATTTATATTACGATGTAGCTCATACTATGCATGTTTCTGTTGGGGAAAGATTGGGACATTCTTGATGATGGGACTTAACATGTATAGTATCTCCCTCAAAAACATATTTTAACCTTGTGACACTTCATTTTAAAACAAATTTAATAAAATTTTCTTGTTTAAAATTATGTTTTATATACCAAATGAAATAATTCAGGCATAGAAATTTGATACCACATTCACATGTTAAGGTTTGATTTAGCTTGGAGTGGTAATTATCATAATAAATATTTTTATTTAATCTGAATTTATTGCAGGTGAACCACCTTATTTTGTTTTATTTTATTTATGTAGTCTTTTGTTTTAATGTGAGTAACTGAAAATTGTGGAAAATCTGCTGCTAGAGTCACCTCCTTTTTTGTCCCTCCAAAAAAGTGTAAATTGTGGAATCAGTCAACGACTGTTCATTCACAGCTTCCCTTTACTGCTGGGCAGGAAAATAAACCAAAATAAAAGCGGCTTCTTTAGCTTCTGCGTCACCATCCACACCATTGTTCTCTACAGCTATCAATAGGTACTGAAAAAATGTCATGCAAAGGATACAGCCCGATAAAAATAGAAAACACTTATCGAAGCCTCATTAATATTAACATAAAGCCTTGCTTGCTTGTGTTATTAATGTGAAAATGAGCTAATGACTGTTATTTTCCTGGATTCATCATTTCAAGTTCCGAGTTAAACTAGTATAGGATCTTTGCAACAAGCCTGTGCAAGTAAATTATTGTAAATGGCCTTCAGGGAATTTCACTGTTGAGATCAACTTTGCAAGTTACAACAGTTAATTTTTGGCACTGACAAGATCTCGGGCTGCTACATCAATCTTGCCAGAGTTGGAAATTAAATGTTCTAACCCTTTCCTCAACTGTTGGCTAGCACAGCCTTTCTTAGCTGGCAGGTTTATCGAGTAGGTAGTAGATCTTCATGTGACCTCAGGGGAGTAAAACTGGCTCTCTCCTCTTATCACAAACCCATCTTTATCAGAGCTGAGTCATCAAGTTCCCACCTGCACTGAATTACGCTTTCATCCCTGATGGTTACGTGACTAAACCCGCCGTCTCGCCATTTGCTCTCTTTCAGGCTTGTTGCTGATGATGGGCCTCATGCTGTACCCTGCTGGTTGGGGTTCAGAGAAGGTGATCTCCTTCTGTGGCCCTGAGGCCTTACCTTTTAGGCCAGCTCTGTGTTCACTTGGCTGGGCGTTCTATGCAGCAATAGGAGGAACTCTGACCACTTTCCTATGTGCTATCCTGTCTGCACAAGCTGAAATTGCCACCTCCAGTGATAAGGTTCAGGAAGAGATTGAGGAGGGTAAAAGTCTTATCTGCCTGCTGTGAAACATGAGAAGCTCCAGGATACAGCAGAAAATCCCCCGTGATGTCACAGATATGGGACCCTGTACAGTTCAGTTGAAGGAGGATGGTGCCTTTGGTTTTTCCACTTCACGGTCTGATTCAAAGATTGTTAAAAAGTATAGCTTGATGGTGATAAAAGGATGAAATATTCATTTATTTCTTCTACATTGTAAACGGTTAAAAAGCTGCAGAAAGGGCAACACATGAAAAGGGCATGTTTAGTGTTTTTTTTTCTTTTAATACAAGAAACTGTTTATTTTTTTATACAATCTGTTGCCTGAAATAAACCACTGTACTAGAAAGTTAATGAAAGAAATCTGTGGTGAATGTTAATAGTGTCATGATGGAAAAGTTAAACACTGCCTGTTGGATGTTGTGTATGTTTTTAACGTCATCAAGATGTTTATTCACACAGTTCACCTGCAAATCCAATCAACCACTAATCACGAGCACATTTGCCTCCTAAAACACCCGACACCTGCTTGTGATTAGACGCTAACTGTCGAGGTTTGTAAATGTGCATGCTCTCGTATTCTGCTGCACAGCAGGACAGTAAGACTCGCTAACTTTAAATGAACTGAAGGCTCACATCAAAAGGGAGTTTGTTAAAATGGCTGTTTGTGGGTGCATTGCAAAAACCAGATGTTTGCTTCCACAGACTTGGTCTCACATGAACTGTATTGCATTGTCATTTATGCTTTTGCTACATATATGTAGAAACCTATTACTTTTGTCAACTCAGCATTCTTTGACCTTTTTGTCAGGGCTACTTAAGGTTTAGTTTTGGTACTATTGGACTATTTGCGTGGTCAAATAGCACCTCATCTCTTGTTTTGCACTTGGTCTTTGGTTTGTATTGCTGCATATTTAATGAATCTTTAATCTACGCTCCATAAGTCACTGTAAATCTTAGGATTTATGCGACTGTCTTTGTTCCTTGTAGATGAGATGTGCAATAATCACACTGTAGTGTTTTGATGTGTGAATGGACTGAAAAGGAGGAGCCTGAAAGCAAGATGAAATGGATTTACATAAAAGTGTTTTGTCTGAATTTCAGGTTTGATCTGTTTTTGTTTCATTAACAAAGGAGCAATAGCATGTGAGTAATGATGAGCCGTATCTGCATAACCCATGTTTAAGTATAGTGATATAGTAAATTATCACATTTGTTGCTTTCTCTGTATGCAAACCATTTAAGGAAACACTGACACCTAGCGGCCAAACATTCCCAAGCTGGGTTGTTAGATTAATGTTGGTTAACCTTTTAATTCCTGAAATAACTGCTCAGAAGGCTCAAAATTTTAACATATGAAGTCTTTTTATGGCCCTTTATATCCCCCTTCCCCCCAAGTTTTACCATTTATTACATGTGATGGGTCAAAGTATTATAAGTTATAGTCCTCTGCTCTCTGGTGTTCACTAGGGTGCAGCAGACAAGTATCACATGGTGTGCAACTTGGTTTTGAATAAAGTTTCTATCATAAAGTGATGCAAAATGTCTCAGAAATGGGTATGTATCAAATATGTAACATTAGGCACTGAGAGGTTAAAAACACGACTAAAAAAATCTTTAGCAAACAAAAAAAAAGTTATTTTACCTGTTTAGATTGATTTAAAAAAAAAAAGAACAAAAATTGTTTCCTGAAAGTCGACAAACATCTCTTTCAAATTTTATTTAATGTTAATACCATAAGTATACAAAACTGAAAGCTATTTCACATGCGACAAAGGCCAGACAGGAGTGCATTACTGTTTTTTTTCTTTTTCCTTTTACATATCTATGTTTGGGATCAAACTTTACAAAATATACAAGTGTCCCTTTTGGATGAATTTCTCTGATTCAGTGAAATAACACGGCCACAGGTCACATACACAGTTTTGCATCTGCAAACTTGAAACACGTTCTGTACCGCAGACCAGATCACCAAATACACCAAGAAGATAACCCACTGCAACATGGCTTCATAAACCGTGTAAAAGTATAGATACATGACAATCATGTGGGTGTAGGGCCTAAAGTAAAACAGTAGGTAACACATCACAAAACAAGATTTGTAAACAAATCTATATGGACATTTGGTAGATTTCTCACAGCTTTTCAGGATATAGAATAACACTTGAACGAGATCTTCTTTCATACGAATCATGTACACAAATCCTCACAGACGCCTTGCAGGGCCAAGTTGCAAATTCACTGAACACTTCTTGCAGCCTAGCTTATACTACGACCATGTTATTATAAAACCTTGCAGTCAAAAAGTCACATCGACCCAAAGAAAAATGTTAAATTCAAACTTAAATAAAGTCATAAATAAAACATGTTTTGCACCAACTAAAAAAAAAAAAAAAAAAAAAGCACAATGAATTCAATAATACTGTGGAGGTACAGGCTATTATTCCATGAGGGATTCTTATCCCTTCAACGTCTAAACAATTTTGGGAGTATTTTAATGTTATAACAGCAGTACCATTTATCATTCATCTATCATGCACATCTTCAGACAATCACCTGAAGTATTAGAGGCATCGTAGCACAAAAACAAACAAAAAAATCTTCCTTTTTTTATTCAGTGACAGTCTATACAACTTTAATAACTTTAGTGCTGAGTAATGCTTTCATCACTGTATATAAATTAATGTATCACAATGACATCACTGAATGTGCATCGATCCCGTGACATTATTTAGTTTGGCTACAAAAAGGTCTGACGCCAGTAATCCACTACAGGCAGGGGAAAATGGATTGTTAGTGCACACACACATACAGTGTTTGAACTAATTATATATATATATATATATATATATATATATATATATATATATATATATATATATATATATATCTTCTTTTTCCCCCA
>JBAMHX010000013.1:3650408-3662908 GCA_037177515.1 Pseudomugil tenellus
AAGACATTGTCAGGAGCACCAGAGATGAACAACTAAAAGAAATACAAATAAATACATTAAACAGGGTGTTTGCAGAAAAGTGATCATGCTAAGGGGACCCCCACTGCACAAAGGTCAGAGGCGGGACAGGAAGACCCCGAGACCAAGGCAACTAGCAGCCCCCCCCTCCAAACAGGGCCACTCTGATAGCCCTCCACCCTGATAGCCCCCCATTTTACCATTTTACCAGGCAAGCGTAGGCCCCCCCACATCCCTAGTGCATTAACGAGTTGTGATTTTCTCAAGTCGACTAGTTGACAGTGAAAGTTGAAGTCGAGTCGATGCCTTGTTTTATGACGTCACCATATTTACGTTGGGGGGCGCCATGCAGACACACAAACTCACACTGACACACTGCTATTCAACTTGATCAACTTTTATCAAAGATAAAAGTTATCTGTTTTTTCTTGACAACATACAACAGCAACTTGTAATGCTTGTCTGACAACATACAATAAAGCCCTTTTTTTCTCTCTCCCTCTCTGTCTTTTTAACAACAACAGACAGAACATGCTGGGCCTGCAAAATGTCCCCAAACACAAGAATTTACATATCTGCTTGCATGAAATGTAGTAAGGAAAAAAAAAACAAACACTGGGCATAAAGAAATAATAAAATTAACACTCAAGCAAACGCAAAAAGGAAACGCCTTTATCATCTGCTCATGTGGGCAAAACAATAATTAAAAATTGAAAACTCACCCAGCTGAAATGCTCTTCAAATAAACAAAAATCCGGCCAATAAAATAATCCAATAATAAAGGCCACTGTCACTGCCTATTCCATGTCGCTGTCATCAGATTCCTCTTTGATGATCTTGGCCTTGGACTCCTGGTTTTCATGAAGGAAGATGAGAGTATCCACGTGTTCTGGATAAAGGCTTGAACGCTGACGGGTGATGGTGTTCCCAGCCAGCGAGAACACCCTCTCGTTGCGGGTGCTGGTAGCTGGCACGGCCAAATAACGATTTGCGAGTTTGGCTAATCGAGGGAACTGGTCCTGATGTTGGGCCCACCACTTCAGTGGATTCTGGAAATGTGAGGAGTTGTGAAATAATTTCGCAGCTCCTCGGCTGATGTGGTTGGACATACTTTCTTCCCGCTTTCATAGTGTGGTCCGAAAAGTTCCGCAAAGTCACTTTCCAGTCTGGATTTCTTCGACGGACCCGGCACGGCCACAACGTCCCCCCCCTCACCATCATCTTCGCTGTCATCATTTTCGCCTGTGCGATAATAATAACCATTCATTATAAAATATTTCATGGTAAAAGATTGATCATCTTATTATACATTTTAAATAACCTGTGTGTGTGTGTGGGGGGGGGGGGGGGGCGCAACTTCAACTTTCGAGTTGTTTAAATATGACTCGACACAAGTTAATTGACTTGAGGCATTGAAAACTCGACTTTTTGGTTAATGCCCTAATCCCTACCCATGTTTCTGATGGTGAGGTGTGGGATAAGAAGTCCAGGGATGTAGGTCCAGAGGGAAGCACATTTCCCTCTACTTGGTGAAGAGTATTAGATTGGCTTTATGCTGGCTGAATTTTGGTTCATGTGCCTTCAACTCTACTTTACCTTGAATTATTCACCAGAAACATTAACAGCTATATCACAGTTGGTTGTCTTGCTTGTACATCAACTTATTATTGCAGTGGTGAGTCACTTTGTGTAACAACCGACTCAAATCTACCAGAGCGATACAAGAAAGAAGAGCACAAGTGAGAACAAGCTTAATTGTGATTCTGATTTGAATGAGAAAGTGACATCCTAAAAGGGCTATTGGAGGCAGAGAGGTAAAAGGTTTTGCTTTTAACAAGAGCTGAGCTAAAACAACTCTGAATCTGAAGAGGTTTGCTCTGAACTGCATTCATAAAGACCTTTGTATGTATTTGCTTATGAGTGTGTTTGTTAGGGGTTTTTTTTTGTATTTGTGCTTGTCACACACAAACACACTGGGTTGATTTATTCCAAGCACAGGGCAGGTAAATTGAAGCAGGCCTTTCAGGTTGGTTTTCAGCTCCAGGTCTAATGAGAGCAGCGTTTCCTGTCTCTCCAAACAATGTGCTCCTGTCTCTTAAGAGCACTTCCACCCGCCTGCAGCCCAGCCACTCTAGTCTAGATCTGTGGCCTGCAGCAGCCACTACAGTAAAAGGCCTCAGGCTCTGAAATGGCTGTTTGATTCTCTCCCTGCTTTGCTTCTAAATAAATGATTTATTGGCTGTCAATGAGGAGGCCAAGCGTAATGGACAAAAGCTGCACTGCACAGCCCCAGTCAAGAGGATGTTGTTGTAGATGTTCTCTTTGAGGATCTCCCTGCCTCTGTCTGGAACCATAATGAAGAGTAAACAATCTTGCTGGTGGCAGACTGAACACAGTCTGGGATGCAGTAAAAATCTTTTGAGTTTTGTTTGAATGTTGACACCTTGTATCAAATTCACAGATTTGAAATATTGTTCATTGTGATATAATTGAGTTACTTGTTTTTATGGAAACTGGTGCTAGTTGTGTAAATAAATTTGGTTTACTTCATTTAATCTTCAATTTTCCATGATCCTTTTGTACTCCTTTTGTAATTCTGACCCTCTCCTACAGGACAGTGTAGGCTGTCAGACCCATGGGTTCCCTCTGCTGGAGCCAGACTTCAATCAATTAACACAGCTGAGTAACCTACCACACACACTGTGACTGGAGAGGCCGCAGGCGGCAATGGAGATGTGTTATTTAAAATCCCCACTGCTTTTGTTCCTGTAAAAGGGAACATTAACACCCGCTCGTCCTTTGGCCTCTTCTTGTCATCCAAACTGCTAATTTCTGCAGATCCTTTTAATCCCCCAGGAGAGACAGCGGGGCTTGGGGCCAGTGGGGGATGAGGGCCTCAAAGGCTGGCTGATGCAAGGAGAAGGGTGCTTTTGGAATTGACGTTCTAAAACGTGCCTTTGTTTGCATCGTGCTCCCTGGCGTCCCGCCTTTCAACGCTCCTAATGATAAGTGACAGGCCATTAATTGAAGCTATTTAGGAAGCCATCATCAGACACACATCTGATCCCTCTCTGCTGAAACCCGTAGAACAGTATTACTGCACGGTAGATGAGGAAATTTTGGGGTTAGCCTTACTTTATTTCATTTATTAATGCTTGAAATCAGTGTAAACTAATTAGAAAAAAATTAGAGATTGGCTGGAAAATATTATAATTAATCTTATAATTATATAAGAGAAAACGTTTGGACTGATTAGAATTTTTTCTGATATTAAAGAAAAAGTGTCACAGAAAAGTTTAGCTATTCTAGGACTCAGTGAAACAGTCACAAATTACTACAGCAAAGAGGTTACTTGTCTGTTTATTAGCAATTTTGCTAAAAAAAAAAAATAATAGGCAGATTTTTGTGAGTATAATTTTTTTTTTTTTTTTTTAGAGAATGTGTGTTGGTCTATTGTGGATTCCATTCAATTTGGTGAAAAATCTAGAAGAAGACATTGGTAGAAATTATCTGCTTGGTGGAGGTCTGTGTTCTCAAATTGCTTTTCAAGTTTATTTTTCTCTTTCCTCTACATCTTCGTTTAGTCTTCGGATGCTTTTTAAATTTTTAATTATTACCAGTGTTCTTTTAAACTCTGCTACCTTTTAGTACTTAAAAAAACAAAAAAAAAATACAGCTGATTACCATAATTACAACTATGCATTAAATTCCACTATTGCTTCAAAAACTTCTTTCCAAAAGACAATATTTTGTGTCAAAGGTACTTTTCAACTTATGAATTGTTCTGTATTTGGACTTTGCATGTTCTCCCAGTGTAAGCATAAGTCCCCCTGTGTACTCCAGCTTCCTCCCACCATCCAAAGACATGAGTGTTGGGTTAATTGGTCACTCTAAATTGTCCCTAGAAGTGAGTGTGAGCATGAGTGGTTGTCGGTCTCTCCGTGTTAGGCCTGTGATGAATGGGTGACATGCCCAGGTGTACACTGCTTCCTGCCTGCTAATTGCAGGGTAAGGCTACAGCTATCCTGCGACACTGAATTGGATTAAGTGGTATGGAAACGGAATTAATGAATGTCCTAAAATTGTCCATTCATCAAGAAATATAAAAATAATAATTTATAAGACTCATGGTGTACGCGATTATAAATTTCTTGACAAAATAATTGCCAGCACACCTATCACAATTAATAATTAGTGAAATTAAAGTTACTTGAAATATTCATTACCATAATTGTCTTTATTCACCTGTATGAAAAAAGCTGGATGAGACTGACAAAAAATGTTTGATATATTCTCATAATTTTCCTCCATCTAATAGTTCAACAGCTGTTTTTTCTAATGATGTCAACATGTTTCACACCTGTCCTCAACCATAGACACGACATGCCTGTCATGCAGTTCTTTTTTCTTCATTCAGAATGCCTTTAAAATTAGTGCATTTTTTTATGTTCCTGTGTTTGAAATTAGACTAATTTCTTAATAAAAGATTATTGGAATTATTGAACTAATAGTCTGATTATAGTGTTATTGGGGTATCCATATTAAAATAGACTATTATTTACAATTACTATTACTATATAATTTATTACTATTACTATTATAATTTATCAACCAAAAATGTGATAATTATTACAGCCTTATCAAAGGTTAACTGAAAAATGTTTATGCAGTGTATTTATTTGTTTAATTGCTAATTATGTGACATTGAAGCATTATATGGTAATGAATTCATTATGTTTTTTCTTTTTTTAAATAAAAGTGATTATATCACACTTACTTTCTCTGTCCTTGAAAACATTTTTTAAAAACTCTCATCATCATCTCCTCAATAACCATGTTGAAATTTACAATGTAGAAAACACACACATTAAGTCCTAAAATATCCTAATCCTTTTCCCCAAGTTCAGTCATCCATTTACAGTCCATTCCATTCCAAACAATTTACCATCTGTGCATCTCTCACTCTTCTTCCTACAAAAGACAAGGAAGCAGTTGTCGCTGTTTGGGGCCTAAATTATGTCACTAATCAGTAGCTTTTAGCAGGGCTGATTTATGGAAGGTACACGAATTGTTATAAGCTGACTTATACATATAGTGTGTGTATCTGTGTGTTTATGTGTGTATTTGGGTATGTGTCAGAGGGGCAGCCTGTGGGATAGGCTAAATAGTTCTATTATTTATTGTCTCAGAGCAGCCTCTCTGAACGGAAGAGCGGCTCTCCAAATTGAAATATAGCTGAGTTTACCCTTCTGATTACTGCAGTAGTTTACTCCCGGAGCCCAAGGAGATCATTAAACAATGGCCGCCACCAGCAACTAAGCACCCCATTATGGCCGAGAATAAATGCTGCAACCAAGACATAACCCTGCTGACGGACATTAAGTGTGCCTCACAGGCATCATTTCTTCCCTCAAAAGAACACCATTTGTTTGCTTTTTTTTATTTTTATTTTTATTTTGCCCCAAGGTGGCATCAAGACAATTGTTCAGTCTTGATTGATAAGCTTTTTAGGAGAAAGATTTGTAGTTTTCTATTAGAAAACAAGCGTTCAAAATCTCACTTAAAGTGTGAAGCTACTCTCAGAGTAAACTCGCCAGCTAATGTTGTGACAAGTGTTGTAATCGTTTCAAAATCTAAGAAGGTTAAAGTATAATAATGGGTTAAAAACAGACACTGAGCATGAGTGCCTCAGTTTCTCATTGTTGTCAAACCAATTTATCTGAATATTTGATGTTGCTCTTAGGCGCCAAGACAACTTGCTAATTCTGTCAAATTTGTTCTTTTTTATTGTCACAACAGCACATTTACTTGTTTTTATTTTTCTTAGAGAAATATGAGCATCTTACAGGTCAATAAAGCTACTGATGGCAACAGCATCAGTGTGAGAAAACTGGTTTATCTCAGTGGAACCATGTCTCATTCTATCCCAGCCATCACCATCATCCAGCATTTCCACAATGACCTTTACCAGCATGATGATGGTTGGGGTTGCAGCCTGAGTCCTTCACACACTGCTGCTCTGATTACTGCAGCATCTGTAACATAAACAGTGGAGTAGGACATCAGCACAACAGACCTAACAGCCATGACAATGAAGTGACAGTGTCAGCTCAAGACAAGATGACAATGATGTTTCTGTCTCAGTGTGTTGATTATGCACCGTTCAGTGTGTCTCACAGAGCTACAGTCTGTTCCAGATAAATGGGGAATGAAGCTCCTTCATACATCATGGCAGCTTTTTATGTCACGATGTTAAACTTTGACCTGTGATTACTTCTATGATTAATAGGAACGGCACCAAAACATTTCTGATTGCACTGTGGCTCAGGCCGATATGAGCTGCAACATCTTACCCCAGGGATGTCTGCAGCTTTATTAGAGATTAGTATGTATGTCGGTACACAAGTCAGCCAGGACTGGCAGGAGAATCATCACCAGTAATAATCAACCTTATTCGATAATAGCAGGATAAGCAAAATATAGGCTACTATACAGTTGAAACTAGAGCTAATAATGAGTTTGCTCTGGAGAGGTAATTTATTGAGCAGCTGGATGGAAAACAGAACCATTGTAAACCTAGTAAAGCTGTCTTGATGTTAGCACATTCTGTATAAAGTTTATTAGCAATCAACTGCTTTGGAACTGTTTTCATACCATATAAAAAAGCTGGATGATTAATGACGAGCATTCAGAAGTCTGTTTTTTAAAAAAGGGCAGTTTTCTCCTGTTGAGAAGGTCCACGTCTCTCCAGTGTAGCAGGCTGTTTTTGTGCCTGTTGTTGCTGTCTGTCCTAACACATTTACCTTAAGCCATCAGCACTCATTAAATGCCTGCTGGTGCAGAGAAACAAAAGGCTGCCCGGCAAGCCAATATGCGCCTCTGACACGTCAGCCAATCCCCAGACAGTCCACAGAGCCTGGCTGTGCCGTGGAATTCTCAAACATATTTTTCTAATTTATGGATGGATAATAAATCAACATTAAGGGTTGGACAACGAGTTATACATCAGAGGGAGATGGCTGTAAACTGGGCCACAATGCAGCAGAGGAGACCAGGCGCACATCTGCACTAAAGTCACGCTATGTGTGTGACATATGCGTGTGCGTAAATGTGTATGCTCCTTCACTGCCAGTCTCGCTTTAATTTCAACCTTAAAGTTGGTGAGGATGCAAACATCTTTAATGTCACTGCTTGGAAGTGGTGAATGTGAATATTGTGGATTGGAAATAAGACCATTAGGATTTACTACTGGAGGGATGGTGCTTTAAATGCTTCATAAAATCTAACACTATGAAATATGCACGCGTTTGCATTTTAATGTTCATGAATTGGTCTTTCAGTGATGCAGTAGGTCAATGGTTCCATACTGGGCCAATTTGCTTTATCCCTGTTTTTAGTAGCTGAGACCAGAGAAGGAAACCCATATGATAATGACTTCTTTATTTTTAGTGCCTACAGTTTTCCAAAACAACTGACTCTCACCAAATACCCCAAGCTATACCTAGACTCCATTGTATGCATGCCTTTTTTAGACTTCTCAGAAATTATTCTCAATGTCTTCAATGTTGCAGCTTATAAAACCAGTCTAGATAAACATTATCTTTATTTCTTTTTTTCAATAAATAATGTAAAATCTTTCATAGAAATTTCCTCTCTATATTTTGGGTTGCATGTAGTCTGAATTAATTTCAGTAGAAACATATTCATACAGATAGAAAATTTAAGGAGAATCATCTGCTTCATTTGCACATTCTCCATGAATCGAGAACAGAAATTGTGGGCAGGAAAACGTATTATGATAAACATCATTTTTATTGCTTTCATTTTCAGTCAGTGTTCACTGCAGCTGAAAGTTTAACATGAAAACATTTATGTATCATTAAGTCATTAAGAAGCTGAAGTAAATGGTTTCAAAATGTTATAATAATTCAAGATTTATGTTTTGCTTGTATTTGCCTTCTCAGCACTGGCAGCAGGTTCGTATTTCTTACTGCTGACACACTCTGTTATTGCTCTCACTCTGTTTAGCATTTGATGCATCATGTGGATAAGCTAGAGCTCCACTCTAAAATTATTAGACCTAATCATTCATTAACCTCCATTACACTGATAGGAGGGTAAACCTAACGCCTGATTACATTCTCAATGTGTGTGAGTGTTTGGTGCTATAAGTGTGTGTGTCTCTTTGTGTAAATTTACTCTGCGTACTTGCTGAATGAATGTGAATGTAGAAGATTCAGCCTAAGCATTCCTCTGCTCTCTGCACGTCTTCATTGTGTCAACATACAAACTGTTTCTGTTTGTATGTGTGTGTGTGTGTGTGTGTGTGTGTGAGCATGCATGTGCAGCAAAGAACGTTTGTCATTCATTAGAGTAAAATACAATTGGAGCTAAACTAGCCATGGCGGCCTGACTCATTATAAAGCTGAAGGTTTATTCAAAATCTCACACTACCTCATTCCCAATCCACTCACAGCCATATGCATACAGTAATTACACAAGTGAGGAGGAGGAGAAGGTTAGTGAGCAGCTGTATATGTATATGTGTGCAGTTGTGTGTGTGAGGGAAAGCAAGAATTAGCGTGCAAGATTGTGTGTGTGATTATTTTTCATTCTGTGTTTCGCCTGAGTTCTGCCCCTATAACTGAGGATCTAATCAATCTGCCGGCTATTAAGCTTGTTAATTGATAATGCATACTAATTAGGCCTGGCTCCGTTGCCACAGCGACCAAGAGAAAGAAGGTGATTGTAGGCAGGAGTCCAAATGGACTTTTAAAGCAAAGAGCATGAGGTGGAAGCCATCTTGCCAGCACATGAACACACACTTGTTATTGGTGGACTGACCTAACCAGCAAGCGTTGGATCATAAAATCATCCTTTTATGTGTTTGTGTTACCAAATGGTTGTACAAACACATAAAAGACAATATTTAGGCTTCAACTTTTACTGCAGCAATTATCCTAATATGGATGTTAGAATAATTATTGATATAAACAAGAAAAAATGAGAATCAGGAGTATTTGTTTAAAATCCCAACATGGACGAATCCACAAACTCCACACGGCTAAGATTTTAACTGGATAACTGGGATAAATGAGCCATGCTACAGTTTTAGAAAAGTTTATATTTCTAAAAAGGCATTTTATAGATAAATTGGGTGTTCTTGTTAACCACAGTATCAATTACTGGTCAATGTGTCATTTTATCCCATAAATGTAAATGCATTTTTCAGATTTTCTTTCTTTCTAGCAATGTATTCATTATTAATTTATTATTTATCACTTGCTGGATATTACTGCTTGGTGTAACATTAGAAAAGGTCCACAAATTGTGCATTTTTTTGTGATATTGCAGGAGAGAAACAAAAAACAAACAAGAAAGAAGAAAATGAATTGAAACACAATAAAATGTGGCAAAAAACAATCAAACAAATAAAAAAAACAATTATTTTCCAAGTAGTCTAAAAAAAACTATATAATACTGATAGAACAGGAAGGAATGCAATTAATGTTTATTTTAGCACTTCCACTGTTTGTCTATGGTTCACTGCATCTCCACTTGTTAGTTTGTCATTTTGGTGAATAAAGTGTGTGCACCCACGCAGACACTAGCACATCCATGCATGCACACAAACCATTCATCACCTGCCCAAGATGTGGAATTATCTTGTGTCTCAAGGTCAAAAAGATAAGGCAGGTAAATTGAAGTCTCAGGGGTCAGCTGAGTGTGATCTCTCTATTCCTTCATGCTCATTCTGAGAAATAAAGACAAAGAAGTATTGCTGTTTTTTTTTCACATCAGTAATCGTATAGAGGCATCTTGTTGATTCACCTTTTGAGAAGTCTTGTTACACCTCTACATGTCTTTTCTTATTGTCCAACAGGAAGTCCGCTCACTTTTTGACCTACTGCCAAACAGAAAGCCTTTGTTATTACTGTTTGAACACTACTGAAAATCTCAGGTCTTATGTATGTGTGTTTTCAGTGAGCATGCATTCAACATGGACAGTAAGGTATTCTGGACATGTCTCTGTAATTTGCTTGGATGTTTTTATGCAAAGGAGGATATCGCCCTCATTACCTCATGATGAAGAGCTCAGTAGATGGTCGTATCACTGATTCATCCTGCCTGCTTTGTGTGTGTGTGTGTGTGACTGATGGCGTTCACACAGGTCAATCTTTCATCAAACTGTTTGGTCTTTGACTGCTTAGTATTTATGGATGAAGCGAAAATTTTCAGGAGGACCATTTTTATTTTTATGTTTTCCTATTTAAAAGTCTTTTTTTGTGAGTTTCTACATTTGTGTTGTGTTTTCTGGATGACCGTTTCTATATTGACAAATGTAAATACAAAACCATGCTCTGCTTTCTTCGCTCTTCCCTCCCTGCGCTTAATACTTTGACTTTTCCATCTCTCATCACTTTCTTTTGTTTTTGCTTTTTTTAAATGTGTATTTATTGCATGCTTTGTAAATGTGCATGTGTGGATGCATGGATGTGTTACTCACTGAGCACATGGCTGCATGTACATGTTGATTTGTTTCTCTGGGAGTATTGCTCCCATAGAATGTGTGTGTATTTTTTTTTCTTTTTTTTTTTGTCTGTGGATTTGTGTGGCGCGTGCACGCTTATGTACATGTGTGAGCTTGTGCATGGGGAAGAGCAGCCAGCTGGGTTGGAGGGGTAATAAAGAAAGAGAATCAATAGGCCATGCAGTAGAGCCAAGGTGCTGCCATTTATCACACCGCCTCCCTGACTTCCATCATTCATCATGCCCAATGAGGCAGCAAATAGGAAAATGACTATTTGTATCAAACACATCTGCACTCATCCACTGAGGTATTTTATTCCCATTAACTCAAAGAGTAGAATACGCCAGTTTCAGCTGCTGCTGTTGTTGCTGGTGTGTTTGTGTGTGTGGGATTTTATTTGTTCAGGCTTGTAGTTGTAGATTTGTTGGGAACACATTCATGGCTGCTGTTGTTTTTTCCTTGGAAAAAGAAAAAAAAAACAAACAAAAAGAAAAAAATCCAGAAAATGTGCTGTGAGCCCTCCAGTCCCTGTGTTGATGTGTTTAGTTGCCATCTCCCTCTCTTTCTCACACCTTACCATCTCCCTCCTTTACTCCACATTCTCTCTTGTTCAAAGATCTTCCTCTTTCTGCACCTTCAGAGTGATGGGGCGAATAATATCATGGCTCTAAAAAGCCATTACCTTAAGCTTGCCTTTCATTTTCACCTATAAATTAGCCCCGAGCCTGGTCTGCCCAGGGGTTGAGGTGTATATCTGCATGTGTGTATAGCCTGTAGGGCTGTGGGGTGTAGAGGGGTGGACTGCGGTCATTATGGTCTAATATCCCATGAAATGGTGAAATTATTATGCAGCCGATTTTATGAGCTGCTGGTGAATAATAAAGAAGGATATTTTGTGTGATGTCCTGCACATAAATTACTAGGATTTTGTTTGTTTTTTGGGTTTTCTTTTTTTTTTTTCCTCTTTCTTGTTAAAGTGTAGTTTGAGGTTCCTGCTAACAAACCCAGAAAACATTATACTAGTATGTGTAAAAGTCTGCTTTTGGCTTTGAACCAAAGTACCACAGAAGTCATGTAAGATAGTAAAAATATGAAGACATTTTTAAAATTGTATGGCAATATTTTGAGTAATTATCTTTTTTGATAAATAAAACTGATTGGTAACTACTTTGACAAATTGTTAAATTTCATGAAACTTGAAACATTTTAAAGAAATTTAGATTTTTTTTGTATTGCTAATGACGGTAATTTGCACACAAGAGCCTGCCATTCTTTAGAATTTGGATAAGTGATTAAAGACATAACCGATAACTACACACACAATTGGACAGGAAAAGAAGAGATACAGTATTCTTTGCTGAAGCTTTGAAGGAGAGAATAATATACCAAGGTCACTTAACACATCTATCTCTCAGACATTCATCAGTGCTCTTAGCATCCCTCTTTACTGCTCTCTGATATACTACTCTCAGTGGGCTGGAGCCCTTACAAGAGAGGACACCCTCTCTAACACTGGTGCTACCAGCCTGATGGCTCATGTATTCAAGGCTGCTGGTATCCTGAAGTGTCTTACTACACCTGAGGTTGGATTCAACTGATTTTTACATTTTTATTAATATATGACACTACAAATATGTTTAATAATGTGTGTGAAAAGGGCATTTCCTCTATTTGTCGTGCTTATTATAATCAGTATTAGATATGCTAGAGGTGGACTGTGGAAGAGGCAACTAGGGTTAACATCATTACCTGCTCACAGCCTCATAATCATTACTGATTGGACAAATTTCTGAAATTACTTTCTTTATTACCAATTACATAGAACACTTAGCTTTCTCAATATCAATCAGCACACCATGATAATGCATAATTAAGTATCACAGACCAATCTGGATGAATTATCTAATATAAACCTAATGACAAAATCAAAAGCTTCTTAATAAAACCCATA
>JBAMHX010000013.1:3676269-3699739 GCA_037177515.1 Pseudomugil tenellus
GATCTTTAAAGCTAAATAATTAACGTTGCTGTCCTTGGGTTAAAGCTGGCTTGGATACACGAATATACACAGACATGAAAATAATTGGTGCATGGTTGGAACACAACATTACTTTCTCATATGCGTGATATTCCTCCCTCCTTCTTATCCTCTTATGTTGTTTACAGGTATGGTTCCAGAATAGACGAGCTAAATGGAAGAAAAGGAAGAAGACCACCAATGTTTTCCGCGCCCCCGGGACGTTACTCCCCACACCGGGCCTGCCACAGTTCTCTGCCGCGGCCGCCATGGAGAACAGTCTGTGCTCCTTCCACGCCAATGACTCGCGCTGGGCCACGGGGATGCCGGGGGTCTCCCAGCTTCAGCTCCCGCCTGCCCTCGGTCGTCAACCAGGCATGGCGCAGTCTCTGTCACAGTGCAGCTTGGGGCCTGGTCCGCCACCAAACTCAATGGGTCTTTCCAACGGCCTTTCCTCCAACGGCTCTGGTCTACAGTCACACCTCTACCAGACGCCTTTTCCAGGAATGTCTGCTTCTCTCTCCGGTCCCACGAACGTATCGGGTTCCCCACAGCTGTGTAGCTCCCCGGACAGTGACATGTGGAGAGGGACAAGCATTGCGTCATTGAGGCGCAAAGCATTGGAGCACACAGTGTCCATGAGTTTCACTTAGTGACTTTTCACCCTACGACCCCATTTCCCCCCCAACTCCCTCCCCCAGCGCTGCTCTGCGCTTTATTTCTTTGTTTTTACTTGCGAGGTTTAGGTCAAAATGACAGAATGATACCTGAAATGCAACAAAAGTGAGCTGATTGTGACTTAATACATATTAAAAACGAAATAAAAGGACAACACCCAGGGACAAATGGAAATGTGGGTTTATTATCTTAACTCAAAGGGATTTTTATCTCTAGAATAAAGGCCCAAATACTGAGAGCCAAAAAATTTGTCGTATTTACGTTTTCATTGAGTGTCTTTACGCACTCGTTATTGTGTTACAGTGACGTTGTATTATGTCAAATGTTTATTTATAAGGTTGGTTATACTATTTGGTAACAGTCATCCACATGCACACAAAACTGAAAGTGGGCTTATTGAACTGGGTCCAAGGCATGCACTGTGCATATGGATTTCTCATCAAAGGGGGAAACGGTGCCCACCCAGACTGAGCTGGCGCGTGTATAAGTTTACCAGCTCAGTCTGCATGAGACGGAAATCACAGTGAAACAAGAAGAAAAAGAAGAAAAAACAAATATAATATACCATGATCTCTTAGGCCTACTCTGTTAGGATGTTTTGTGTAGATAAAACATTCTTGCTGTACACGCTGGTCTTTTTTGTGACATGTTTAACTTATTGTATGTGCTATTACTTGACACATTTCTTAAATGTTACACCGAAATGCACCACATTGACGGGTTTGTACCAATTTCACATGAACAAACAAATAAAAGTACTTTTCAAGAATCTAAATAAAACGATGTATGTCTCCGTTCTGTTGCAGTACAGATCAAATTTACAGAGTTTTTACATGTTTTGTGAAGCTAATTAGCTCAGAAACAGAATTTCTTCAGTTTTGATTAGTTTGAGTTATCTGACATGATGATGTGTCAGCAGTCTTGTCAGGAATAGAAACTTGTTCCGCAAACTTTTGTATTCAGTGACCCACAGATTTTTTTTTCTTAGAGTTTAGATGGGTTAGAGTCTTTATGAAGGGTGACTGGGCGCGTGCGGGCGGATGGCAGCAGTAAAGATGTCAGTGCTGTGATTTGACGGTCACCGCTTTTAACCATGACGGTCATCCGAATGATCGTACTGGATGGATTGTTACCAAACAAGCATGTGGCTCCACAGAATACACACCAGGCTTCTGACTTTTATGCTTAAACTTAACCTTGTGAAGTTCATATTTTAGATAATTACGCTACTTAAGAAGCTTACGTATTTACTGTTATTATAGGAAAGCAATATGATTTAAAACTTCAAAGGCCAAATTAATACTCAAATAAATTGTGAATAAATAATAAATTGATATTCTGGGTTTTGTATTTAACGATTTGCGTGTTTCGCTTTATATGTTATTTGTCAACTCATATCAGTTCAGCATTAAGCCTTGAGGTTACTTTAGATCAGTGATGCAGAAAACGCTGGCATATGGATCAGAAACAGATTTGATGGATTCATGTAACTTTTCTTTCTTTTAAAAAGTAAAGAAGATAAACCCGCAAACAAATTACCATATAAATATTGACAAATAATAACACTTTATTAAATTACCAGAGACTGGAAGCCATATACATTCCTCTGAGATAATTGCATATCTAAGCTCATTATCCTTATAAACTTGTTAAAGTCTCTTTTTCTAATTTATAACAAAGACCTGCTTTTGTATTTATTGGGCTACATTGCACAGATGTCATGAATAAAAATACTGATTAACAGTACAAGGTTGTTGAGCATTTGAATGTTTTTCAACATTAAGCATTTATTCAAACATTCCCCTGAATTAGTTTTGTAATGAGAAAAGCTCTCTCCGTGCTTGCTTTGCTTTAATTTCAATGATCCTGAGGATAAATGTGAAGTCTGCAGAATGGGTAGCAGCCCTGAAAGAGGTAAATAAAATTTTTCCATTATGAAAGTGAGCGGACCTCACTGCCTGTGTCAAAGAGTATAAGTGTCAACTTGAGCCTGAAATCACAGCAGCTCAAATTAATCAGCGTGTTAACCTCATCTCATTTGCCAACGCTGAGGCCAATTTATGGTCATGGGATGGTAATTGATGAGATATGGCATTACCATAAGCAGTCCCACTCCCTGTAAACTTATAATTGGAGTTTCTGTAACAATGCAGTGAGGTTAAACAAAGGATTAATCATAATTAACAAAAGTATATTACTTTTCCCATATTAAACAGTTGATTCCCACCTTTTCTATTAACACAAATTTGTTTGCAGTAATTTGCTGAATTATTGAAAATACCAAACTAAGTCAAGACCCAAAATAAATAATTTATTTCTGTGTGCCTTCACATTTGCTTTTGTGTAAAAGAGTCAGCAGTGATTCTGCTATTGTGTCATAAGCAATTAGTTTTAATGAGATAGTTTGAAGTTTTTAAATATTTCAATAAAAACATTTCTAGTTTAATATACTATTGCGTTTGCAAGTTAATGCAACGACCAGGCCACAATCCATTATTTTACAGAGCAAAAGAAAGCTAAATGACTCACCAGGGAGGAAAAACCAAGATAATTGAAAACCTCCTTTTTAAAATCAAAGTGAAAGTAGGGAAATAAATTGCAATGAGTTGTTGTCAGTTGTATATATTTACAGCAATACGTGTGAACTGGATGTTACACTAATTTATCTGCAGAAAAAAGCTCATAGACCTTTTCAAACACATTACATTTGCACATAATTGGACATCTGGAAAATTAAAGACTTATAAATATTTTTTTAAATATATTTAGATTACTTCCAACATGTTTATCATGTTTATCTCCTATCTAATATGTAAATTTCCTCCACATTACTCATCTAAGCAGAAGTCAATCATTTATTTTTCACCCTACACAGGTATGCAGTTACAAGATTCTGCAGAACAGTTGATCAAATGCTCAAACCACAGCCAGGCTGACTGCAGCTCCACCCATCCCGGCTGGAGCTGCAGTTGGTTTCAGCCTGGATGTGTGTTGATCTGGGACATCTAGTTCTATGTGTGGCTCAGCCCACCAGATTCGGCCCTATGCTTACTACTGTGTCCTGGGCTGCAGTAACAGATGTGAAAGCACATTACCCAAACGCTGCAATTAGTCTCACTCGCTCGCGGGTTAATGAGTTTGTGGAAATGTGCGACCCATTCCTCATTAGGTAATTTCTCATGCACTGATGAGAGAGGGAGAGAGATGTGGGTATAGCAACTTAGTGGAAATGGCTCTTATTCTGCTACACCATGTTGGGGACGGAAGATATAAGGAAGACCTATAAGGAAATGTGTTTGTTTGTACTTTAAATAGAGAAAAAAACACACATATATACATATATTTGCCACTGCTAGCATAAAGGAAGGAAGTCAATCATAAGTAAAGGCAAATGTTTTGTATTTACACCATGCAGCGTCTGTCTTCTGTGGGTCTCATTATGGTCAGACTATGTTTATTTCCTTGCTCTGAGACCGCAGACCCTGTGAATAGACAACTCAGGGCAAAGCTCTGTCATGACACAATGGGGGAATGACAAAAGAACTAATTAGCAATCAATTACCAACGTGTTTCTGTCCTGCACCTTTTATCTGGTTAGTTAGACTGTGCGGCAGGTTACCACCACTCAACATGTCCCCATTCATACACTCACACATTGACCACCTGCTGCTTGCATGTGCATGTATGTGTGTGGTGTGAAGGTTTTGGTGAATTTAGATTATGAAAGAGATGTAACCCAGTGACGCATGGTTTGATAGAGGAGAATGCAACCACATTCTTGTGTGAGAGAAGGCTAAAAAATTCTTGAATTAATCCAATTTAGACAATTAAAGGTGGCTTCTTTTCACTATGTCTGCACCTGAGAGTGTGAAAGGTAGTTTTTCATTAGCCTCATTTCTGCCAATCAGTCTGTAAATTCTCCTTTGTTGTATCTCATTGCTTCTGTTTGTAACTGTGATTGTGGTTGAAAGTTTATGCTGAGGAGAAATTTTCATTCATTAAACAGTACTGAATATATAATTTCATAGGATTCAGCATTAAATCAAGTTGCTTTGGTGACTAATTTGAACATGTGGGCAACTCATTTCATCTCTTTCTCTCTGTTGCTGTGGAACACACGAGCAGTCTTACACACACATGCACGCACACACACACTCACACACACACTCAATGTGACATCTGGGGGGAAAAGTGTGCAGTGAGAAGCCAGCGAGTGCCTCTCATGATAACAACTCTGCATCTCAACAACCTACATCCATCATCATCAACACTAACATCTGCTCTGAGCCTCAGCTTTAAATCTCTTTCTACTCCCTCAACCCTTTACCTCTCTCTGCTTTCTATCCCCCCTCCCCTTTTTGTATCCTCTTCGTTCTTTCCTATCCCGCTCTTCTGTCCATCCTTTTCTTGCAATAAGCCCCCTTTGTAATCACTCACCTTGGTATGTCCAAACCAAACCTTCTCATCAGTGGATTATGCATGGATTTTGTTTTTGCTTCAAGCAGCTTTAAAAATCAATATTTAATGATGATGTTATCAGAGCTTTTATTTGTAATTTAGCCAGTGTGTCAGTATGAATGAGACTCTGTCAGCTTTATGACGTCAAACATTTATTTTCAACTAATGAGTGCTCCTGGTGGTGCACCAACCAAAACCCTGTGGATATCTGATGGATTTGTTAAAAAAAAGAAAGAAAAAAGTAAGTCAGTGATACAGCAACTTTATTTTGTAAAAAAAGAGAAATTAATGTCAGTAATGATCCATTTGATGGGACATTTCTTCTTAAATGTGGCTGTAGTGATTTGGACTTAAATCACAAACAATCATCTGTTTGTTTCAATCTAAATTTGTTCATCTGAAGAGCACGAGCACATGTGTGGATGCATCAACTGATTCTGACATTTTCCAAGCAAAGGCAATTACTGCACCTCTTCAGCTTTGGGAGTCAACATTGTTGAGAGGCAATAATCATGATAGTTTTTTCAGTCATTTTTCTCCCAATAACAAGCCATTTTTAATCCAATTAGGAGTGCTAACGTGAAAGGCATAATACCATGGCCCCTGGGACAGATGAGAGAATATGCAGGACATTTATCCCGACAGTCAATATTGGATTTCTCACTAAGCAGCTGTGCCTGCTCTCTCTGACATTCTCCACCTCTGCACAGTGATCCGTCCTGATTAAACCAGCTTTTCTACTTTATCAACATTCATTACATGACCTGGTCATGCATGGCCACAGAAACCAGGAGCAGCAAAGTTGCATGCTTGACGTGGGGGTTTTCCTCCTGCACTTTCACTTTGTATTTAACAGATTTCTGAAAGCTGATATTTATAGTTTGAAATAAGATTATTAATATTAAATAAGTAGATGGGTGTGTTATGGTATTCCCCAAAACTTTCTTACCCCACACTGAAATGTTGGGTTTGATTTCACATGTTAAACCCAACAGCAGCTGGCTAAACTGATTTTGTATGAACATATTCTGTGATCACATTTCTGATCAGTTATTGTACTTTATTCTTTACAAAAATATTACTTTTGTTGATATTTTTTCCTTTGTTCATCTCCTTGCTAGATTTGTATAAAATACATAGTGGAAGAACTTGAGACATCAACAAGAGCTTGCTTTTGCTTTGATACAGCTAAATACCGCCACCTTCTGGTAATATTGGTGACTTGCATGACTGGAAACAAATTATTCATTTATAAATTTATTTATGAATCCGTCCAGATTTTCTTGAAATTTTAGACAGATGGTCAATAGATTTCTTTAATCTCATCTTGGTGTCACTTAATGAAATATGTCTGTTATCTTCATAGTGAATCACACAATTATTGTTCCATCAAAACATATATAGCCTAATAAAATGCAGAAAATGCATGAAAAAGTGGGTTGCTGTTTATAGCTGATTGCAGTCAATACATTTATGCAGTGCACTGAATCATTGTCATTGAGTGCATTGATTATGTGGACTAATCAATGTTTATTAGGCTGGATAAAAGTGGCTGGACCACAGTGGAGGCTGAATGATGAAGGAACACATTTACGGAGTGTTGAAGGCCCACCCACCTTCACCGAGCGGAGCAGAAATAATTTGGAGAGTGAGGGAACTTTAAATTATATGTTAAAGGGGGGGTATCCATATTGTAGATCCAATTGATGTGCAGCATCAGTTGGGGCAAACTAAGTTTTTTTAGCCTTTTAAGTAGTTTGAAGAAGCCATGATATAAACAAAGTCCCACTGACTGAATATGAATGAAAAAAACAGAAGTAAAATTTGATACATGGTTCAAATTGGATTTTTTTTCTTAAAGATGACAAGTTTGATTTGAAATTGCTTGTAAAGATATTCTGTATCATATATGAACATGAACAAATAGCACTGGCTCCTTCGTAAAGCCAGTGACACTGACACGCACCCATAAACGTATCAATCAAAATAGCAAAGAGGAAGTTGATTAAATGCTGTTTTTATACTTGTTACATGAGACAGTCACTGACTGCAACTGAAGAATTCATTTCCAAGAAATGCGTTGAAAGGACACCACCGGGCATTACTGGAGCTTCTTGGGACGTTTGTGCAAACAGAAGTGTGGTTTGTGGAGTGAAATTGTGTTACCTTTAAAAAGAAAGTGTTTTAAAATAACCCATAAAAACTGGATTTCATACAGAACTGGACTTGTTCTAATTGGTTTTCACTACTACAAGAAGTCAGTGGTACACCTTCATTGTTGGCTTATTCTTTGTTCTGTTTCCTTTTTTTTTCTTAATCAATGTTAAGTATTAGACTGAAATGGCTTGGTAATGAATGGTATTTCAAGACAAGGGGCACATACATAAATATAATCCAACCTGTTTTTTCCTTTTTTTTTTAGCTTATACTAATATGTAGGCTACATGAAAACATTAAGTAATGATCTTTTCTGTGACTTTAAGGGAATTATTTGCTGAGTATTTCAGAGCTGGTGGAGAACAGGTCACTGCCTGCTCCAGAAAAAAAAAAAAACCCAAAATCATTTCACATCAGCCACTGTAATTATACTATTATGTAGAATTATCCCCATCTTCTGGATGCTGCATCAATCACCACTGCTCATTTACTTATGTGTTTATAGTTTTATCATCACAAAATGACAAAAAAAACTCTCTTCAGATTTTCAACATATTTTTATGAGCGTCCTCGGTCCCTTTGGTGTTATTACACAGATTTAAAGCAACCTTTATGTATTACTAATAATCCTCATATATCTATTTGCTGTAAAATTTTATCAGATAACGTGTCATATTTTTAAACATCAAGTTTATACATACTTTTGTCACCTTGATCCTGAATAATTCTGCCCCATAAATCCTTCTTTGTTTAATTATTATTATTCTGACTACAAAATACAAGCAATGACTAATTTCAACAAGTAAAAACCAACTAAACAAACTGGTCAGCATCAGATGGGAGGCACCATACTACCTATGAAGAACTTTGTTGGAAGGTGATTAACAAAAGAATGTTTTATCCATCGCTCCTCATTAATGCATTATGAATTAACCACTTTCAGGGAAGAGGAATGAGGAGGAGGAGCACGTGGGAAAATCTATGCAGACTTAAAAGTAATCTCTCTCTGTCAGGTTGGGCCAAATGGGGAGGGTCGGCTCATTATGGGCCCCACAGGAGATGAATGGGTCAGTCAGGCATTTAGGTTGGACTGCTGTGTTGACAGAAGGATCCACACAAGAAGTATGTGAGAGGAGTCGGCACACAATAAATAGCAAAGCCAAAAACTCAGTGGTTTGTGCTATCTTTACCCAGGAGCAGGTGTGGTGAAGGAGGCGACATGCTGGGCTATGAACAAGGTTAAAGCACTAATGCCTGGTGTCAACAATTACTGTGATTTAACTTTAACCACATGGAGAGGTAACTGTGACATTGAGGTCACCAGGATTATCACAGCAGCACTGCAGTACAATGTGTAAAATATCCTGCTCCTAGCTTTAAAATGGGATCAGCTTTAAGGAAAATGGCTGGTTTGTGATCTTTGTTTGCAGCTGCACTACCAAACGTTAACCATAACTAATTTATTATACTACAAAAAGCCTTTCACACTCTTTTCTAACATTTGCCACAAGATGGAGTTGTAGTCTTGCTGAAACAGAGGATGCTTTCACTTCCAGAGGAACGCTCATGACATCTTAAACTTACCGACAGGAGGTGAAATAAGAACAGTGACTGAGTTTAACGAATCCTCAGCTGGTTACAACTGTTTATATAGCAACACTTATTTAAGTGCCATAAAGTGTTTATTCGTTTCTAAAAGGGGAATTATCAGATATGGCATGGTTGGTGGGATGGTGATCTAAATCTAAGGTATGCTTTTTCTGTGGACTTAGCCCATGCAACTGCTGGTTTCAGGTGCTTTAACCTCCTCCCACAGCACCAACACAGAAATTTTAGCAGATTAATTTGTCATTACCAATATATTATAGTTGGACATGCATGTGTTTTTGTTGATCATGTGATAGACTAAGACTGTGGAGGCAAATGAGGAACAATGGGAGAAAGTAAGCCTGTCTGTTAGTGAAAAGCCTGCATTTGAATAAATTTCACCACACTGACTTTTTCTTTATAGTTAATCATCTTCAAGCATTTGAAATAGCCTTTAATGCCATCTGATGGGATGGCATTTTACACAGATGCATCAACTCGAAATTACACAAAAGTGCAAATTTCTCTTTATAGTCATCTTCACTGAGTCACATCTTTGTTGTCATTAGGACAACGTGCATTACTGTGTCCAACATTTGAGACAATATTAATTTAAATCAAACTCTGAACACCCCAGTGTGCATAAAAACCCTGCTAAGAGCTGCATGTGCACATTAGACCCCGACTTTAACTTCATCATCATCATTCACCGTAAGATCTTTTTTCCACAACTGCTGATCTGCTTCTGACTCTGCAGTATTATCGATACCTTGTATTATTCTGTGCAGTATTACTGATGGCTGTGTATTCAGGGCTGTGACCTGTATTCCTTTAAAGACAACATAGTATCTTTTTTAATCATATTATAAAAATTTGACACTGTTGCAACATTGTTTATCTTCTGGTCTGCAAATTATGTTTAGTTGTTCATTGATGATTTTCAGGGTGAGGGGAACAGAAACAGAGAGTTAGACATTATTTATTCAACTATTAGACAATATATTACTATAAACCTAACTATCAATACAATACAATAAATACAGATAAATGTAAATGCTGAAATCATCAACAGATAAGCACCTACACACACTATCTAGAAGTTTGCAAACATTTTCCATTCTCCCTCTTGCCCTTCACATTAGCTAAGCTAATTTAAGCAGTGAGACTCTGGTTAATAAGTTCAGACATCAGACTCTGCAAGACAACTAATTATTAGCAGTGACCACTGGCTTTTAAATGAAAGTAATACACCTTGAATAGGTCATCAGCATTGTAAGACAACAAGCTGTTACTGTTGCAGTAAATGTTATTTATTACATTCATTACTGCTTTTTTGGTTTACTGTCCTGTGTGTGGCACCACAGACCTTCATCACTTGGAGAAAATGTCAGCTATCATTAGCTCACGATAATTGCACGCAGAGTGTCTCGTTTTCAATGAAATCTCAATGAATGAGAGAATGAACCGTTGCATGAGATGTGTGTATACATGTTGAAAGGCTGAAGATCATCTCTAACACTCTGCTACATCTGAGTTTGACCTTTCATAATGGCAACACAGACACTCATAATTAGTCTAATCTAAATACATTTGCTATATCGTCACCAATTGACTTATATCACAGCCCCACTCTTTTGTGGACTTCCTCCCTTTTTCCCTTTCATAAACTGTTGTGTTCATCATGACTCACACATCCCCACAATGCAAATCTACTTGGAAATTTTCTAAACAACAAAATCAAACATAGAAAAATGTTTTAAATGAAAACCAGCAAACATTAATATGGAAAAAAGTCTCTTCATGCAGTAATGCAGGGAAAAATCTACTAACCTACATTAACTACAGAACACAGAAGCCTGTGTGCTGGATGATATGTTTTAATTTCAGATATTAACATCACACTAAGACATGAAGTTATCCTCCCCATGGTGACCTTCTGCAGTCAGTCTTCAAACTTCTCAGGTGATTTTGGAAACAAACTTGTAGCCAAAACCTCTTAATCTCTGCCTCCAACACACACACAACTGACGTCTTTATTAGCAAACCCCCAGCTGTTTGTTAAGTCCGGTCAAACTTGAGTTCATGCTGGTTGAACTGAACTAAATGGTTCTATTTATGCGCTTATAATGTACTAAAATGTTTTTTTAAAAAAAACCCAGAATGGCCTGAATAAACAATGTAATGTCGTGTAGGAATTTAATTTGAATGAATCAATGTGCTTACTAACTAAATCATCCGCCTCTATTGACTTCCACGCGGCCAAGCTCGTTAATATATCCTGATATGGTTTTGGACAAACGTTTATATTAATAGATTATTAAAAATAATTGTTAGTTCGCTGAGCTCAGAGTTGTCAGTGACCCTCACGTTGCCCGTCTGTACTGCTATAAAAGCTGCCACCTCGCAGGCAGCGCCGTTATTTTCTTCTCTGCATCACTTGTCGAGAGACGCACCTCATCATGTCTGCGGCTCTGCGAGCACAGCTGTTCCTCTTTTTTATCTCCCTTTCAGCGACGGTGGGGCTCCCTCGTTACACCGAGGTACGGTGAGATTTTCATTGTTAAAATGTAGAGTAAAAGAAAAAACAGTTGTTGATTGATTAAGTCGTTCGGGTTAAGCTGATGTCTGTAAAGTTTCTTTGCGCGCACAGTTGAAATGTGTTTGTTCCTGTCTTGTTGTAGAACAGCGACCCTTCAGATGGATTATATTCTCTGCTCAGTTTGGCCCAGAAAAGAGAATCAGAGGATTTTATTTTCCGTCGACCTCTCAGTAAGAAAGAAAGATTTTGCTCAGCATGGGTAACACTATAACGCTCTTTACATAATTAAGTAGCCTCTAATAAATAATGAACATGGAGTTGTGAGTTCATTGCTGCATGTACTGGCTTCTCAAATAGAACATATTAAAACCTTAAATCAGTCACATACATTTGTAATAAAGTTTCTGTTTTTAAGTTTTTATCTCAGATCATGCAACAGAGATTAATGAAAAGTTCATCTTATGTCATTATAAACACACATTTGTATTCTAACATAGTTGGGACTGAGCTCTATCTAAATTGTCACATAGTTTAACAACTTTTTTTAAAAAAACAAAATGTATCTTTTAATAATATGGAACTTTTGTTTTTAGAAGAGGTTTCATTTTAGATTATTGTTTTACATCTTTGCAAGATATCTGATGTAATGTAATGTAATGTAATGTTGCAGCCTTTTAAGTGTTGCAAACACAACTTTATGTGATGTTTGTAGGATGCTTGGATATGTTGGCCACTGAAGGCTATTTCACTTTTGTGGCGACCCGGCCACAACTGGCTTGTGCTGCTTTCATCATCGCTGAGCCCAATGAAGTAGTCAGTCTGGAGCTTTCTGACGTCAGTATCGACTGCAACGCAGGAGACTTCGTAAAGGTTGTCCTGCTTACCAAAAATAACTCATGCATGTACATTTCCAACCCCGACTGTTGAGAGGAAAGCAAGAAGTTCAAGGAAGATATTATTATTTTTTAATATCTGTTTGATTAAAATGTTGCCAAAGAGGGTTAAGGCAATGTTCAAGAGGCATAGCATTGCTTAGGGCAAGTGTGGGAAGCAAAACCTTTAGTTCTAATGCCAAGCCTGCCAGTTTCATTGCACTTTTAGTTGAAATGGGCTAAAATAGGAAAAAGCATGGCGAAAGGAAAGCCTGAAAATTGGGATTACATGCTGGGTCAAAATGGGATCCACAGACAAATACCAGCCATATGTGATCTCCACGTATTACTTTTAGCTGGACAAAAATCTTCAAGCACAGCAGCACACTGGTTTTCACTCATAATACAAACTGTTGGATCATTGCTGATGAAAATTTCATTTAACATAAATACTGGAGGTGATATTATGAATCATACTAGGCTGATAAATTTTAAACGAGCTAAAGTAAACAAATGTTGTCTTACATTATTTATAATCACAGTTTGTTGTGATAAATAATAAATTCCAAGGATTTTGATAATGATCATTAAAAAAATGCTGTTCAGCACTGCCATGCATCATCCATACTTTGTTTCACATTCTGCAGATTTTTGATGGCTGGGTTTTGAAGGGAGAGAAGTTTCCCAGCAGTCGTGATCACCCGCTCCCTCTACACGAGCGCTACACAGACTACTGCTCCTCCACAACACCAGGAGCCACCAGTCAATCCTCTCAGAACGTTGCTATGGTCTTCTTTCGCATTCACAACCCTGACAGTGGCTTCACCCTTGCTGTCAAAAAACTGCACAACCCTTTACGTGAGTCCTGCTACACATATTTGAAGTTCATGGCCTAAAAGTTGTAAAGCAACAAGAGTAAATTAAAGTGAATTAATTGAAAATGTATATTTTTGTATAATGTTTGTTGTGTTTAGGTAAAATCCAGCGACAGACATTGAGAATTTAGCTAAAATGTTATATGTGGTATAAGTTTATAAAATAAACTTTTCCCTGTTCAAATAAACTTTAAATAAAATGAAAACTTTTCTTCAAAAGAAAAAAGGAAAGAAAAACAATACTAGCATGACAAACAAGACCCAAGGCATTACATCTAAGTCAGATATGTTCAGTTCATTTGATGCGTGCTTTAAAGTGAAGGTTAGACTTGTGGGACTTGCTTGTGTGCATGCATGTGTGTTCTTCCTGGACATTTGTGCTTGGTGAAGCATTAATCAGAGCTGAGAGTGACGTGAAGAGATTGAATGAGAAGGATGCACCTGTTTTCCAGCTGCTTGACAAACACGGTGTTAACACTGTGTCAAGCAACATAACAATCACTGTCTGCCAAAAGACAATTACACACTAAGAAAGGACACTGTCAAATAAATACAATGTTTGAATGGATTTTCTGGGTAAACAGCATAAATCGCAAGGTCAGTGAGTAAGATTTTATTCCTACACTGACAATCGGTCGAGGCTCATTGTACTTTCTTTTTGTCTTTATGGTCGAATTTTCTGTGTCACTCTCTCTCTCTCTCTTGCCCAGTCTTGCTTATATATATATATATATACATATGCGCCTTGGACCTTTTTTACTTATAAAACATTTACCTTGAGTTCTATTACTTCTCTATCAATAGACCTGAAACTGAACAACATGCTCACATAAGTGCAGTGTTGCAACAATGGTTTGTATCCATGAAGTCCAGCATATATAATCAATTATAGTTAAATTAGTTTGTTTTATCTGTATCATCAGACTTATAATCGAATTTCCATATTCATTTCAAATTGTATCCCTTCCCCTGAATATGTCCAGTTTGTGACACAAGGTGCCAATAATGAGTTTTGGAGGTGATGGGGGAACTGTTTGTCATTTGAAACCTCTCCTTCTGTGTGTGCATGTGTCTGTGTGTTTGTGTGTAAAGCCTGTAACATCATGTCTCAGAGTCCAGAAGGCAGCTTCACCATGGTGATACCACATCAGCGCAGAAACTGCAGCTTCTCCATCATCTACCCTGTGGAAATCCGACTGACAGATCTCAGCCTCGGGGAGGCCAAAAGCAATGAGATCAGCCCACTGGTAAGACACAAAGACAAACAACCTGTTTGAAAAAACTTTTACAAAAACGCTTTTTGCCAATGTACTGAAATTTTCCCAGTGATTAAATTCGTATTGCATTAAAACACAATTATTGTGCTTTTGTCAGTGTGTGAAAAATATGTCTGAATAAGGTTGGTGGAAAATACAATTGGATATTTTCAGAAAAGAAAAAAAGGACATTTAAATATGCTACATAATTTCAAATACAGACAGGAGAGAGAGATCAACATTTTCCTGTTCTGTTCATTTACATACTTAATAACTATGAGTATATATTAATATAACCATCATCATGCATAATGTCTGATTTTTATGGAAAAAACACAACAGGATAACCTTGTAAAACAAAACCTAGTGTAACATTTATCAGCAGTTGCTTGACATCTTCTTACATTTAGCTAACAGTGTTTTTGAATGAGCAAAGTAAAACATGCATACACTGTGTGAGATTTGTTTTAATATTAATTTTGTGAGATTTATGCTAATATACAGTTTTTTGTGAACTCACTGAAGTGAAACAAAATTTAATTCATTTTAATTATTCGGATGTAGTTTCATTATCATCTGGATCATTATATTGGTGCTGTGCGATGTTAAACCTCTGCATAAGCAGAGCCTTAGAGGAGTTTTGAAAACAACACTCATAACTTTCCAAAAGAGTTTTTTTTCTCTAATTTTACTGGAATTAATAAGCAACTTTTAAAGTACACAGTGTACCTCAGTAATCTGAAGGAAGTTATCTAATATGTATTCATTCCTGAAGACAACATATAGACAAATAATTAATCTTATGACTTTATGTATGTATACTTTTTTCTTTGATGCAAAACTATTCCGCTGCAGAAAAAAGAGGAACTCACAAGATGCTTCACATTGTGTAGATAAGCCAGTCTTATTCAGTACGCTAACCAAAGCTAATCCACTTCACTTACATTTGCATTGTTCTTAACTAACCATATAGGTGAAACTATTCATTTAAATAATTAGTTATATTATATTACATGTTAGTTTCCGTGAACCTTTTTTGACCTTACTCATATTAAATGTACCATGTGTGGATGCAATCAACTCTAATTGTTGGTATTGCATTTACCGAAATTGTCATTGAAAGCAGTCCAGGATTTAGGTGAATTATCAGCAATCCGTGTTTTATTTGACATTTCGCTGCTGAATTTGGCTCCTGTTTTAATTTAATTGACACGAGTAATCCAACCAATGCAAAAACAAAATCCATACAGAGCTCTGTGGAAAAAGTCGATTTTGAACCACAAGATTGCTTCTTTGTTTCTCTTTAGCTACTTACAGAAGAAAAGGTGAAACAATCTTTTTTAAATATGTATACACATTATGAAATTTTGTGAAAGAAACTAGAAACTAGAAAATAAAGTTGTTTACAGTCTGCGACAATTTCTACCTGTAACTTGTTCCAAAACACGTGTAAAACCCACAAACATATTTACAAAGATGCAACAAATAAAAGTTAAAAGAAAAGTAATTTAAACATAAATATGATATAAATATTTATGAAACTTGAATTAATGCTAAAAGGCTTCATCTGGAAAACCAATGATTTAAAGGACAACACATGCCTTAGGTGGATTATGAAAATTTGGGAAGCTGGCCTGGAACTGGTTGCCAGATTGCTTCAAAGAAGATTTCTATGAACAGTTTACTTAACAGCCAACAGAATATTTTACAATATTTTATGGATAAGGTTTATGAAAAATGTGATTGCATTATGCTTTCAATATTTTCACACAGGCACTTGAGTCCTGAAATGTTGATGATGGTATGATGGCCTATGAGAATTTCAGTTTTCTTGGCTGATTTGGTCTTGATTTATTCTGGTTGCCCAGTTTCCCCAGTTTGCATCATGTCTTGTTTCCGTTTCACTTGAAAACACAAAGCTTGCCCACACCTCCTTCCATGAATTTCAAGTTCTAAATGCATTTATACAGTAGAAGTCATAATTTTAACAATAGCAGAAAAAAATGTCCACACATTCTACAGAACACATCTGATTTTTGTGTGAAAAAAATTGTCAGTCAATGAAATGACATAAAACATGTTCTGGTTCTGTTCTGGATTCTCATATATTATAGACACAACATACAAAATATAACTTGGATCTTTTTGTATGCATATTGCATCACTACTGGTAAATACCCCACACTTTACTCATTTTTAACTATCCACATACTCTGTTCTTCATTCATGCATTCACAAAATCATGTAGGCTGAATGTCTACTGATATAGTCACATAAACAAAAACTAAAAAAACAAACAAAAAAACTTTTAGTACTAAGTTGCTATGTAAAAAATCTTGTCATTCTAATTCCTAAAATTAAACAAAAAAACAATTGACCAACAACAAAATATGCTATAAAACATTATCACCTTTAACAAAACTTAGCTGAATTGGACGGAGCAGTACAAAGAAAGAAAAAAGAAAGAATGAATGAATGATAATCATTATGCAAACCTTAACACTTGTGATACAATGTCACTTTACCAGGAGTTTTAAAAACTATTTTGTATTATAATCATTATAAAACCACCTGGTTTACAGCTAAAGGCTTGCTTAAATAAAAACAACAAGAAAACAAATACCTCAGTCAAAATACCAGATCTACATCACATCCCTAAAGATTAACTCAAACGGCTCCTGTCTACTTTGACTCATTAATCCAGAGCTACACTCCCTCTAGACAGTTACGCTCAACCAGTGAAAGATGCCTAGAACTACCATCACTGTGTGGGACTAAATCACTAGCGAGACTCTTTTACCTTGTTGTTCCTCGGTGGTGGAACAAACTTCCAAACTCGGTTCGATCTGCAGAATCTTTATCTATTTTCAAGAGCAGATGAAACAGTCAGCTCTTCAAGGAGCATTTCTACACTTAGTTGCGATAAATCAAAAGTTAAAAAGACTTCAAAAGATTTTTCTAGCACTTTGCAAAAAATCAACAAAAAAGGGGGCGGAGTCTGTGCTTCTAACACAGCATACAACACCTGTGTCCAGCTAGACTTGTGGCAGTCTGACGGCACTTATCCATACTGTCCCCTGTTGTTTGACTTCTTGCTTGTGTTCTTCTTATTCTAACATGTAAGTCGCTTTGAAGGAAAGCGTCTCCTAAATGACTGTAGAATAGAAAAGTATAAAGTTGCTGTATTACAACAGCTAGCAATTATTGAGCATGTCACGAAAACAAAAACTTTTCAATCATAAACCTCAAAATCTCACCACAATTTTATAAAATCCAAATGAGCCTTGCAAGAAGGAGAAACTCTCTTTTTCATATAACTGTACATGTGATTTTAGAGATGCTGTTGACCATCTGCAATTTAGCACTTTGTCTCTATATTTATACATCAACAATGATATTGAGGTCAACCTGGGGGTTTCTGCATCATATGAGAGGATGTTAGGACTCTGGGGATTGAACCATCAACACTTTAATTAAAAGATGTCATCATATTAATTTAATCAATATTAATCTAATTTGTATCATTACTATTGTTCATTGCTGTTTATTTTTCTGCAGAGACAAATGTGGTCTGGTTGTTCAGGGTCTGGTGACTATGTGGAACTGCTGGGAGGAAACGGGGTGGACACCTCTAAGATGCTTCCTGTAGCGGACCTATGTTTCTCTCTCAGTGGGCTCGGTGAGTCTACACTTGTATTTTCATTCTTATTATCTGTACAGTATGTTTCACTTTACTGATGCATCTTTTTATATATTATGCATTGTTGAACATGGTTTGTACTAATTTTTATAAAATGTTTTGACTGAAAATGTGGAACAAATGTCATTAATAGCACATTTCCAATCAGCATTGGGGACTATTCTGGTGTTTTCAGAGTAAAGGGTGCTTTCAATATCAACAGTTAAGATAAATTATGCTGCAAATTAGTTCTTTGGAGATATCACCAAATGTTTGAAATGCAAATCAAATGTTTCCCTTTCTTTTTATCTCTACAAAAGCACTAAGGCAACCTTTTGTTATGTTGGTGTATGAAATACATTAGCCTAAAAACAATATGATCAAAGACTTACCATTATCTTCCCTTTTTTAATCACAATCATCAGATAAATATATAAAAAATGAGAGGACATTTTTTCCTGATATAATATATTTATTTGTCTGTGAGTTACTGTATAGCAAATGATTTACTATCTTCATTGAAGTAGATAGTGAGCCAGTATACCATCTTCATCCATGCATGTCCTAGTCAACTCTGACTGCGTGTTCTCCTTACATATAAAGCTCTCCATAACCAAGGTCCATTGTATATCAGAGATCTTTTAGTTCCATTTATTCCAAACAGAGCACTTCGCTCTCAGACTCCAGGTTTACTATACAGTCTATAAGAAAACAATGGGAGGAAGAGCCTTCAGCTATCAAGCTGCGCTCTTATGGAACCAGCTTCCAGTGTGGGTACGACACCCTCTCTACCTTTAAAATTAAACTTAAAACCTTCTTATTCAACTAATCTTACAGTTTTTGTGCAGGTCTTATTTCTCATTTTTTGCAGGTTTTATTTCTCATTTCTTCCTTTTTTTTGCAGTTCTTAATTCTTATTTTTCTTGCAGGTCTTTCTGGATAGAAACTGCAATGTATATTAATCTGTCTTTCCTGTCCCTGTAACCCCAGCGAGTCAGGGCAGAGGGCTGCCTTACCTGAGCTGGGTTCTGCCGGAGGTTTTGCCTCCCTGTTACAAGGGAGTTTTCATTCCCACTGTCGCCTCATGCTTGCTCAGGATGGGAGATTGCATCGAATCTTGATCAAAGTCAAGATTGGATACAATCTTGCTGGTTCCCTATATAAGGCTATTTTTTTTTAATTAGCCAATCTCTGTGAAGCGCCTTGAGACGACATTGTCGTGAAATGGCACTATACAAATAAAGTTGAATTGAATTGTCCACTGTGCATGAAAAGGTTCAGCAAATGTTTTCAAAATGTTTTAAACAATATCTGGAAGGATAATAATGACAATAAAACACCTTTCTTCATTAAATATCTGAAAAGCTTTGAGGCTACATGTCTAAAATCTCCAATAAGCTTATTGTTATTCTTCAGTTTCACATGTTTACAGTTGGCTGCATTGACATTGTAACACCACAAGAATATTGTTCTCTTAGTAAAATATTGACAATATTGGCTTGCAAATATCTGATAAAATTCCCTTTAACTATATAAGTGACCATTTCTAGACAGCTGACAATCAGTGAAACTACCACAATTCATGAGTCACTACATATGCTGGACTTTACCAGAATAAGATGAGTTGGCTAAAACACAAAAAATGCTTTGAGAGATTCACTTATCTGTTTTCTCCTCCTTTCAGCCCAGATGAAAATTGGCTGTGATAACTCAGTGGTGAGGCTGGTGTCCAGTGGGAACTATGTTAACCGTGTTTCCTTCCAATATCGATTACTGGATCAAAATGAGCTTCCCAAAACTGGAGAGAACAGTCTGGACAACTTCTGCTCTGTGGAATGAGATCTGTCTTTGTCTCTCTCAGACGTATACACAAACCATTGACTGTATATAGACGCAAACACAAACACTCACACTTCGATATTTATTCACACAATCGCACAATCACATGTCTGTAAAAATATCCCTTCAACAACACGAGCCATTGATCTGATGCTGAGAATTAGTAGTTTGCATTGTACTTGCCAATATTTAATGTAGTAAAATTGTAATATTAAATTTGATTATATATTTATTTAAACTGTAATTGCATATATTGCAAATTTATGGATTATTTTGTTTTTTTAATCAGTCATCTGATATATGTATGTATAACGCTTTATTTTTTCTTGGAGAGAAAGTTTGTTTTAGTTACACTTTACATTCCTGCCATCTCTTCTCTTTATATTGCCTTGAAGGTTTCAAATAAATATGACTTGCATGATAAAGTACGTCTTCATGCTCAGTTTCTTTTGCTGGTAAAGGTGCAGAGGAATTTAAAGCTAGCATGGCAGTGCACTTAGGTACAGACTTTGGTCTTAGCAAATATTGAATCTTAAGGTAGATGGCCACAATTCCATTAGTAAATATCTGATTATTTCAGTGACTAACTTCATTGATATCTTAAAAATGATTTTTATAGGACCAATCTTTTGTTTTATCTGAAGAAGCCAGTCAACAGTAACCACAACACTTAAAGTTCCCTTTATCAAGTTGCATGGTCTTGTATCGGTTAGCACTGAGGCCTCAAAGCAAGATGGTTGGTGGTTCGAGCTTCAGTTTTGGGGAGGTTGGAACAGTGGCGTTTCTGTGTGGCTTTCATTTTCTTCCCGTGTATGTGTGGGTTCTTTTTAGGTACTCCGGCTTCCACCCACATTTCAAAGACATGCATGCTATAGGCTGATTGATCATTCGCCGTATATGTGAGCATGAGTCATTGTTTGTCTCGCTGTGTGACCCTGTAATGGACCAGTGACTTCTCCTGCTGATTGCTGGGATAGGCTCCAGCATCCCTGCGACCCTGAATTGGATGAAGCGATACAGAAAATTAATAAATGAAAAAAGAATAATAAAAAATTAAACATAGGGCTACAGCACTTTTGAACATCAATATGTCTTTGCACAAAATATTAGAATAGATATCAGAATAGTTCCATTCAACTGTTGAATACAGTACCTATTTTTGTTTTGCTTGCTGATGTAAAACTTAAAATTTTCTTCTAGACTAGTATAAAAGTCTTGCATTCGAGAGGCAAGGTACATCGGAAAAGTTACTACTCCATCACAGTTCCAACAAAACAATGCCAACTGACATAACATGCCATTTTTTTGGACTGTGGAAGGAATCCGGAGTACCCCGAGGGAACCTACACATGCAGAAGAAGCATGGTATTAATAAAATGCACACAGTCTAGACAGCAAGCATCTGTCACAAGCATGTTGTGCCAAAGGTGCTAATCGACCACACCACCCCATAGCCCTGCACAGAGAAATAATGCATGACGTATGTCAAATCATATGAAATGAATTTCCTATGTATTAAAAATATATTCTCTGGGACCCGTATTACACAAAGATGTGTGTTAATTTTTCTCATTTTATGTCATAAAATCTGTTTCAGAGGGATGTATAAAATAGTTTTCACAATTGGTGTTATCAGTGCTCAAAATCATTATTAAAATAACTTCATGCAAGTGCAGTGATAAGTAACAAAGAAACACAGTGAGACCATGAGTTGGTATGTACCTCCTCTGTATTTATGACTGTTTCACCCCATATCTCTGATAGCTACTGTACAGCAGAGCATCCTCCATCTGAATGAAAGTGCAGCTTGTAATAGGATTATCCCACAAGCCTCAGTGCTCTTATTTCCCCCGACATCCTTCTTACTGGCTGGCTTTTGATCTCCTTACCAGGAATTAATCTCAAACTACTCGGCTGTAATGATTCAATTAACCAGCAGATGTTTTTTTTCGGTTGATGTCTTGCAATTTTCAGTCTTCATTGGAAACTGAAATACACATTTTAATGCCATCAAAAGGAACAAATCTCTGATTGCTCTATTCTAATACTAAGTGTATCTGTCCTGAATACTTAGCAGTATATTTATGGTGTCATGTCATGATGAAACTTTTCACTTGTCAAGCTCAAAGAATTTATAAGTCCTTTTAGAAAATATATGATTGTATACAGTATGATTCATATTGGTGTTATTATATAGTAATAAAGTACACAGAACAGAAATTCATTTGTTTCTGTAGTACTTTCACCTCTTCTATTTTCTCCTTTCCTCTTCCCCAAATATATATATTTTTAAAAATAATATTACAATTAACATCCCTATAATGAACCAAAATATATATCTTAGTTACTCTTGTGGGACATGGGTTGGAATCCATCCTCTTTGATTCTTGTTGGAGTAAAAAAAACACTGTAATTGCTCAGCCTCTAGCTGCATATACATGTTAGTTTTTTTTTTATAGTAAGAACAGTTTTATGTAAGTCACAGTGATCAGAATCTAAATATCTGCTTTTTTTCTTGACTTGTCCTTGGCAGTCACATAAATCCTCTCTTGCCAAGGTTTAATGACATTTTCATAAAATCCCAATTAATGCAAGGTTTTTGCCATATCAAATCTTTCAGCAAAATTTGCAGCACCTCAGTTATTGCAGTTTTCAGAAACCCCTTCAGTTAATTCATCCCAGTCTCAGAAGAAAATAACACTTATTCATGCGTTCTAAACATAGTACAGCTTCAAGACCCCAAAACTGTGAACCTGTTAAGATTTTCATTGCTGTTTGGTAGAAAAAGAGTTTGGGTGATTTGATGCAAACCTGCAGCCACATGTTTATTCATATATAAGTGTAACCATCTGTTTTATTGTCTTTAGTGCTAATTCACTTAAGAGTAATTAAGTAATATCTTAGTCTGACCATGTACTTTTAACACCTGACTCGATCACAGCCAATTGCACATCCACGACCTGCTAATTCCTCCTTGCCAATGTTTTGGCGTTGTGTAATTATATAATATGATATTTGGGAGAACAACCCCTCTCAAGGATATTGGTTCCAGAACCCAAGCTGTGCGTCGAGGTGAGTTCAACTATATCTAGTCGGAACCGCTCAGCCTCGCGCACTAGCTCAGGCTCCTTCCCCGCCAGGGAGGTGACGTTCCCCGTCCCTAGAACCAGTTTCTGCAACCGGGACCACGGGAGGTGGGGCCCATGTAGTTCTTTCGGGCTTGGCCCGACCGAGCCCCACGGGCAAAGGCCTGGCTACCAGATGCTCGCCGTCGTGCTCCACCCCCGGGCCTGGCTCCAGAGGAGGGCCCCGGTGACCCACGTCCGGGCAAGGGAAAGTTGTTGTTTCCTCTGCTCGTAAATAAAAATGTATTGAAAATTAATTAATCAAAATCAGCCATCACTTTTGAATTGCTGATTAATAAACAAACTAATAAAACAGGCCTGGACAAAAATGATGGTACCCATAACTTAATATTTTGTTGCACAACCTTTTGAGGCAATCACTGCAAT
>JBAMHX010000013.1:3705743-3738843 GCA_037177515.1 Pseudomugil tenellus
ATTAAAATAAGTTTTGTCTGTACCACTGCTGCCTCCCTTGCCTGCATTTGGGTCCACATCCTCCATGCTTCTTGACAACTAATTTGGTAACACTTTATAATACGGTACTCAAAGTTTACGTAGTTACTGAGGAGGTACTAAAGAGTTACAGAGGGACTAATCAGGAAGTAATGGTACAAAAATCTTCGTCGTAAGGAAATAATCAGGAAGCTTGCAATGGACAGGCGACCATTCCAGGATCTGCTTCTCGCCTGATGATTGCTGGGATTGGCTCCAGCTTCTCGCAACCCTTAATTGGATGAAGTGGTGTGGAAAATGAATGAATTGCTACGAAGCAGGTTTGTGACAACTGCTATTTACTCACTAGTTCAAAGTAAATTCATAATTAAAATAGAGAATATCTGTTGTTTTCTTGATAACTGACCAACAGACCATTATTAAGGCGACCGTGTAGGTTCACCAACTGGTTCACTACCCATTAGTTCCTGATTAGGTCCTAACTATAAACATTCATTGTAGCATTACTTCCTGATTAGTCCCTCAGTAACTTCTCAGTAACTATAAAAGTGCCTAGGCAAATTTTGCATATCGTAATATAAACTGTTACCACTAGTTTCATTTAGGGTGGCATGAGGAAATCAGTGGGACGATATATATATATATATATATATATATATATATAATTTTTTTTCTTAAAAATATATTTGGTTTAAGACCACAAATAAATTCTACTGGAAATGTCTTTGTAAAGCAACCTCACTGGTGTGGTAGCTGTGAGTAAGACAATAAATGGTGGAATATCAATTAGGTTTGAGTTTGCCTCCCATTTTCACACAGTAAAAACCTTTTTTAGTTAGACAGTTTAGCAAATATTTCACTTAATGTTCAAGTGAAGGTAGGTACGCAAGTGTAGATATTGCAGATAAACATTCCATATAAAAAAGAGCCTCTATGTAAATTGATGAGTGGTTTTACCTGTAAAGGCCCATGAGAAGAAAAGTATAGTACGATATATCTCATATCTAGTTTAGCCTAAAATGCAACAAAGAACCCAATAGAGCACTTCCTTCACTGATGATTGAGCCATTTCTGATCACAAAGCTGTAAAAAGATGCACCAACAACACAACTAAGTCTTTTTTGAGAGTTTATTATGTTTAGAAGTACTTGTAACAACTTTATTGTGCATGTTAGATAGTATAATTCTATACATGCCATGTCTTGGACGACCAAGAATTAAATGACCAGCCACTGCAGCAGCTGCTCTACTTCAACATTCTCAGTCGACTGTCATTTCCTGAAATGAGAAATTGGTGAGGGGATCTTGATGTCTTGGCCTTTCTCCAGCCGCTTCTCACATTCGATTAGGTAGTTGACACCGTCAATCACTAACTGTACCAGCTCAACCTGTGGATGAGTTATGGACAGAGTTAGTAGGAACTGATCAATAACTGCAGCTAAACAGAGTTTAAATCTATTAAACAACCAGCAGATATTATTGATGACTTCCTGGAAGAGGCTTAACAAATGATGACATTGCATGGAGGAAAGTTAGTTACATTTTTCCAGGTTCACAATTTCTTAATTTCCCACTGATAAATTAATCAAGTCTAAAAATATGTTTTCTAAACATTTTACATCAGGATGTTATTGACATAAAAAATATATTTAATTGAAATTTCTTAAGGTTTATTAAGGTAACTTCTTATTTCACTGAGAGGAAAATTAATAATGTGCCAATACTATTCCATCTGAATATCCATCTAAAAGCAGGTTACACTACCTGTCCTGTTCTGCTCAGTAACTGTTCATGTCTGTGTGTAATATATGTGTAATTCAGCATTTAATGTTTCAACCAGAGAGCTATTCTCGACAAGAAGGAGGTAAATTATGCATCATTATATCAATAAAAAACAACACTGTGGCAATAGTTACAGTTCTACTAGAATGTAAGATATTCTAAATTAATCACTCTCTGGCTCCTGGCTGCTTGTAAGTGGGTTACGCTGGCTAGCGTAACCCACTTTCTTTAAGTCTAACATCTCCTGAGGTTCTTCTAGCCTGTGCTTTGTGTTGTTGCAGGCTCAGAGCCAAAGGTCCTTGCTAGATCTTGGTTTTAGTACTCTCTCTCTCTGCCTAACTTGGGAAAGCTTCTCCTCAAAGTTTCTAGTTTCTTTAGTACATCATAGTAGATGGAAACAGCACCTCTTGCTTTTGTTCATTTCATGCAAATAATATGGAATATAGGGAAGAGTAAAACCAATAGCTTTGGTGTCATCCTCTTAAAGTAAAATATACAAAAGGGAAATGATACACAAAATTATACAAATGTATGCGAGTAAAGCTCAACATTACTTGACTCGCAGAGTCCTGTTACTTTTACCAACAGAGCGTCATTAGTTGTACAACGAAATCCAAACTTGAGAAGGCACAGGAGTTACATTGGTTAAGGTTATCTTTACATGTCACACACAACCTTTTCTCAGTTATTTTTCTAAAGCATGCAACATCTTAAAAAACTAGTCATTGTTGAGTGGACAAACCACAACCCAGCTGATAGTTAGGACTCAATGACAACAGCTCCGAATATCTGGGAAGAAAAAAGCAAACTGCTATATTTCCATTTATTTTTTTACCATACAACGCCAACCGGTGTCTTCTCACAATAACCAGCTATATCCACTATCACAACTGAAAGGTGTCTTTGCTGTGAGTTCAGGTGATAATGTCTTTAAGATGCAGCCAATGCAAAGGGATCAAGGACAGGCCCCTCTGACAGCGCTACATCCTCTATGCTACATATAATCCCTTATAGCCAATCTGATATATTTTTGGTTATATTACATTATACTGTAAATAAATATTGTGGCTTCTTAAGGAGACAGTGGCAAGCTGAAATGGATCCAGTAGACAACCCTGACATTAGCTTCCCAAACATTACAAAAACACTGTCTGTCTAGATTTGACTATTCTAAAGCATTGACTGTATATTTATTCATTTTTACAGCACTTGATGCAAAGACTCTGTGGAGGATCTTTGTGAAAGGCAACAGCAGTCCTTTAATTTCAAGTGGCATTTCCCTGCTAAGAGTAGAGATTAAGAAACAGCAGGGGGTAAGATTATTCTCCTCCCACACCTGTTCTGCTGTAAATGTCTGCTCTGCTCTATATAACTTTGTCTATCTTTGCATGTTGTTCATTTTAATTGTAACTTGTGTTGAATTTTTGTCTTGGTGTTCAACATTTACCTCTGACTTGCCCAAACGGTCAAGATTAGAGATGTCAAAGGTATCACCAGTAGCAGCCGTGTCAACTCCACCTGTGCCTCTTTTCTGTAGTCTCAGGTTTTCCAGGATCTTCTTGAAGCGGGGGTCCTATGAAACAACCAGAGATATTAGAGGGTTTTTTTGTTTTTGTTTTTTTTTTTGTTTCCTGCATAAAAACAAGAATAAGTGATTAAATGTGTGCCTTTGTGTGTGATTGTAACTCTGCACTGTGAAAGTTTTAGTTGTCTATCTGATTCCTGCATTACCTTAGCAAGGAGGGGCAGGCGAATGTGTACCCCAGCCCTGAGCCCAGTGCCAAGGTTGGAGGGGCAGGTGAGAATGTAGCCCAGACGCTCATTCCACATGAACTCCCATCCTCTCTCCTGGATTAAATGCTCAACCTGAAGTTAGAAGAGAAGACTACTCTTGATTTTCACTTGTACAAGGCTAAACCTGAGAAAAAAACCCTACATTTTCTATTTAACGCATGAGCTTCCACACCGCTTCACTGTAGTGCAAAGAGCAGGAGAAAACTTGCACACCTGTTTAAGGCCTCTGCAGAACCTTTCAAACACTCGCTTCATGTTTCCTCCTTTCTCCATGGATATGACCCTAGTGTGGTCTTCCTCATTGATCCAGATCAAGAAGTTCTTCTCATTGTTATGCCTGAGTCAACCAGGAAAACAAAATTCAGCTACAAACTAAACATTGGAATAGCCATGTGAACACGTATTGTCATAAATAAATGATTTAGAAGGAAAGCCCTATTTTTATTTCTTCTATTTCATCACACACGTTCAGCAGAACCAATGGCGAATCATTGCTTTAGGGAGCACTGACAAGGAGGTGGGCAGTGAGATCTAAAACTATGGAAGACACTTTGAGGTTGATAATATGGGGGAGGAAATCCCAAAGACACAAGAAAGGATCTTCCATACTAACAATATTTTTAGTCATGCATCAAGAACTAAATGTGAATTAATTGAAAACCCAGTGGATTCTGGCAGAATGTGGGTTTACATCTGCTTGGCTTAAAAAATATTTATAATTTTCTCCCATGTGACATTACAGGAGAAAACCAGTGTCATTGATTTAAACCGTGATCTGCCACTTTCGTGTCATATTTGTGTAATGTTGTTCATGTTAGAGTCAGTTCCTAATTCCTTTTAAAAAACTATTTTGCTGTTGTCTTATCTCCCTACATTTCTCTTTAAGCTATAAATCCATTTGTTTTCAACATAAACCAGTTGAGACCTTGAATTCAAAAATGTTGTTTAGCATAGTTCAAAGCTTTCTGTTTAGGTTTCTACAGTAATTCTTACAGTTTTTGCATGTAAAAACTTCTTTATTTCTTTTAGACTGTGCGTTTCCCAATCTTACCAGATGCCACGAGCATCAGGCCAATCTCTGGCCATCCCAGCTGCCGTAAGCAAAGGTGACACAGGTTTATCAAATAGGAAGTGCTCCTGATTGGACAGTTATGGGGAAAAAGAAAGAGTAATTAGCAAAAGTAATCAATAGAAGATCAGAAACCAGCCTAATTTATGTGTATGTGTCTGCACACAAAAGTGACCGTAATAGTGTACTGACATCAATAAGCTGCTGCTGCTCCCTCTCAGTCATCTCGCCTAGGCTGTAATATCGCCCAGAGAGGTCTCCCTTCAGGCCTGACAAAGCGGTCACAACCACTCGTTCAACTTCACGGCGCTCAGAGCGTGAGCATGCAGGAGGAAGACTCAGTCCACGGATGCTGCGACCAGTACGCACACGAGATGACAGCACATAACGCTCATCAAACATTCCTGAGGTGATCTGAGAGAAGAAAGGACCAAGTTAATGAATTCAGTGCTTCATATAGTGTGATGAAAACATACAAAGGATGAACTATGCGGCATAACCTTGGAAGCATCCAGGTCAGTGGGATGCTTCATGGTGCGAGGATCATAGCCGTTATGTCTGTCCTTGATAACAGGGTCAAAGAGCTCAGAAAACACCTGATAAAAAAAAGTCAAGGACTTTATTTTAAAAACTTTTTTTCTGAAGATTGAATGTTTCAGCAGGAATGAAACTCCAACCTCATAGCTCTCCTCATCTCCAGCTACCATTCCCACAGTCTTGATGAAAGGGTGCCCAGGGTTGTCTACCCCAGTCTGGATGCATTGGTCCAGGGTCCAGTGGTTGGGTGTTACCTTGTCCCTCAAGCGTGCATAAATGGTTGGGGTCAGGGCTGATGCCATGCAGTTGTTATGCTTCCTCAGGTCTGGGAAATCTGCACTGTAGAAAATGATAAGTTCTAACTTGGATGTTCATAGTCTCATGAGCTACTCTGTAAAATATACTCTTATGGTGCTCCAGGTCATAACGGGCTAAGACATGAATTATCTAAAAAAAAATCCTGCTGTCTTCACTTTGGGATTGAAAAACACAAATGCACATATGTACCTTGGGGGGTAGAGTCTCTTCCTTTCAGCAGCAGCAGTGTTGTCACTGAGGAGGTATCCAGAAGCCAGTGTGCTAGCTCCCATGGCCATCATCACTGCTGTGTTACGGCCAGAAATCATGCGGGTGAAGGAGTTTGCCATAGTTACCAGGTCTGGTTATTATCTGGCAGAAAGTCATAGAACAAATGTTACTCTCCAAATATATTATTAGTTTTATTTACAATTTTAGAAAAGTACAATCTTAATGTTCAGGCCGTTAGTGTTAGTGATAAAACGCTTCTGGGGAATGTCTTTAAGTTAAATTGAATCAAAATATATTCAAAAACTAGTGGTTAATATTAACATGAGTTGTGTGTTATAAATGTCAGACTTGTCTTTGTGGTTATTTGCACAACTCTGTAGCACATTGAGGTATGGGCTTAACTCAGTCTGAACTTTACCTACATCCTTTGTAAAGGTCACAGATGGCATTCAGAAGAAGCTGATAATTGGGATTTAGACTGCTACACCAGACAGAGCACAAGCACATACAGGAAGCAGACTATAACTGTATTCTATATGCTTTACAAATTTATGTGAAGCTCATACAGTATGTGTATGATTATGTAGAAAGAGCAATGATTCATTGTGTTTTATTATATTGCAGTAACAAATACTTTCTGGGTGTAATAGAAAAAATAAAAAATGCTAAACAAAAGTATCTTATGAGGGGAAACAAGCTGAGGATGGCAACTTTATTCCTATTTTTTGCTCTGAACCTTAACAACATCTTCTCAGGTAGATACTTAGACAAAACTACTAATTGCATTAAGCTATCTAATGCTTAAGTAACAGATACACCTGCAGTCTGCAGCAGGAGATTATTCTAGAACCAGAAGGAAGCATTCTGATTGGTCACCCTGAGAGAGTCACCAGCTCAGCTGATCAGATGATTTGTAATTGGATGCTGAAGGAGGCTCCGCCATGTTAGCATATCTTTGATCCTTATAAGAACTGTCAGGTAATATCAAAAATGACATCTACACCAAGGTCATGAGAAGACAGTTGTCACTCATTCTGGCTTCACACTTACTTTTAGATTAAAATTATAATATGAAAATAGATAAAGCAAGAAATGTGATATTGCTAAGCTTTTACAAATAAAACATCCAAATCTATATATGGATCAAAGTTACTCCTCATGTCTCACTTTATTAATCATTGGTGGGTGAAGGTCAGATTTGAGTTGGTATCAGTCCTGGAAGAAGAACAATCCTTCCTGAGGAAGTCCACTGAGCTTACACAAGATATGATGAAGCTCATGATGAGGAGTCAAATAGCTTTATGAGATACTGAAAGTCAAATCAGTCAGGTGGATTTTGTCATAATAAAGTCTGTTATGCTTACAGTCACATAGAGGAGAGGGAGGAGCTAAAGATACAATGGACTCTTTAACCCTTTGGTATTCACAGGTGGGATGCTTCAGGTATTCCTACAAGATTGCAGGAATGCCTGGGAGTTAAAGAGATTGTTAAAAAAAAGTGGGATTAGTTGGGATTTTCATTACAGATTACAAGACTGGGGAAAAGAAAAAGAGAGAGGCACTTGCACCTTGCCACCTTGTTAAAATACAGGCAGTATTCTCAGATGTATAGTTTGAATAAAGTTGGACTTATAAACTAAATGATGGCCATTTAAATAAAGGGCTTTGGTGCTGGAGACACTTTGAGGCTTAATGAAGAGTAAAATAAAGAAAATAGGTCTCAGTGAATAGCATGTCGTTTAAGAGGCTCTTGTAGAACTGGTTGTCGCAATGGTTATAGAATATGCTGGAAAATATGTGTTCTAAGACAAAATGAGACATTACAACAAGATGCTTATGCTTACAGTTAATTGCAGACTGAGAAGTATGTTATGTGCTTAAAAACTATGATAAAAAGGTGCCACTATATTTGGATTATAACTATTCTAATCCCACTCAGGTCAATTGGCATATTCTTAGAGTGATCATAACTAAACTGATGCTTCCATATAGAAGCGATATGAAATGGTGGTAATTAAATAAAAGAAAGCATACATCTAAATTCCAGAAATATGGCATTTCTTTAAGAAAAGCGTGTATGCTCAGTAGGCAGGAAATAGTTAAGAAAAGATTTGTTCAGATGGAGATTTTATCAACTCACCTCAGAGTAGCTGAAGAGTAGAGGCAACAAAGGGCGGGTGAGTTTCCTGCAGCTCAGTACTGAGAGGTTCGATCTGCAAACAAGGGCAGACTAAAGTCCAGGGAGGAGATCAGAGGGAGATGGGGCCAGTAGCTCAGGATTAGCCTCTCACTGGTCAACAGACAGAAAATCCTCTTTTCTCTGTCAGTCATAATGTCTGCCTTCCTCTTCTTCTTCTCCTAACTCAGAATCCTGAGAGCTATTTTTTGACAATATCAGCTACAGATGACTTTAAAGGGACATTATGTCAAAGTGTAGATCTCAGTTTCAGGCAGATAAACACGATTTGTGCAAAAATTGAACTTTTACTTGTAGTTTAAGTATATTTCTACAGTCTGCATAAAATTGTCCATACACATGAATAGTGAACTGTCCTGAGAGTTGGTCAAATCAATCAAAATGTGCTTGCAGTTTAATTGGCCAATTTATTCATTAACATTACAACAGATGGAATAATGCTAATTTTATTCAAATGTATAGGCTTATAGCGTGAACCTTTTTTTGGTTCATTGCATACTTTCTCCTTCAATGCAAACCAAGACCAAAACTACAATTTTTCTTTCACAGGGGTAGTGCAAGTTGATTTGCAATAAAGTTCCCACTGACAGTTTAGTTAATCTGCACTTTGATTTGATCCAACAGGAACTCTGAATTACTCAATAAATTTTAAATGAATTGCTTTATATTTGCCACACTGTTTCTGTTTTTGTTTAGCCTTATTAATGAAAGAAATAATGTTTGCACTGTAAGTGCTTAGACTGGATTCAGAAATGTTTGGTCAATCATTTCTCTCTTATAGAGCCAAGAGAGTTTATAAAACAAAATACAGACATGGCTGCAGACATTGAGCTGCAGCTGGATGTGCATCTCAGCTTGGATAAAGCTGTTTAAAGTTTGCTTACTTTACTTACTCAGAGTGGGTTTTCTTATATTGTCCAAATACATGCATTCTAGGTTTAAGCTGTTAAAAATCCATCCAATTCAGGGTTGCGGGAAAGCTGAAGCCTATTCCAGCAATTTGCAAGCAAGTGGCAGGGTACATCTCAAACAGGTCGACAGTCCATCATGGTGTTCAGAATTGAGCTATTTTAAGCAGGTTTGCTTCACTTTGTCAGTATTAGTCCTCATTTGATCCTGAAAACAACGTTGTCTGATTCTCATTTTCTCAATAAGTCGAATCAGTGTCTGTATATTTCCACACCCTGAATAGGATAATAGAATGAATAAACGGATTTCAGAACGGATTAAAATGAAGCAATGCCATTGACGGCCACTTGGTGGCAGCATAGCCGTAGCATGTTAGTTATGGATGAATAAATGAAAATACATTTGGAGAAAAGATACAACAGAGTCAGAAATATGAGAATTTAGGTTTTGCTTTGTAAAGAAAAGAAGCAGCAAAATGGTACAACAGATTTTCCTTTGTAAACTGCATCCCGCTTATTCAATCCATTAATTTTGTTCATGTTGACATTAACCCCTTCAGACCTGAATTTTTTCTCTGGGCAAAAAATATTTTGTCCATTGCTGACAAGACTCAATCACAGTACATATGGACGTAGGGGCTGAAAGGGTTAAGCAAAGTAACATTTTCGCTGTGTTGTTAAATGGTTCGACTATTGCTGTTCTTAAAACACTATAAAGTGCCCATCTCTACCATTTGGGAATCTTTTAAGACAGGAAATTGTATTACACTCCTACACTCCCCAGAATGCAGACTGACAAATAGATTTAATGTGTAAATAGTTCTGTTACTTTTCAGTCCTACAACATGTACCTTTAATGCATGGTATTTGACTTGGATATGGATAGTATTAATAATAAAGAGGATGTTTAAGCTTTGCAAGGGTCTTGCAGTCTTGCAAAGCAGGAACAAAGAATACTGTTCAACTGTTCAATACTGTTCTGTGATTATGTAAACATGTTGCTTTTCTTTATGCACCATGTTTATCAGCAATTGATGTGAAGCTAGAATTTTCCTTTGGATAGAGGCCTCAAGGGCCCTAAAAGGCTGATGTACAGATGCTGCAAATATGCAAAAACATAAGGCATGTTGTATTTATTTCCTCTTCATCCACAAGTGAAAAAATGCAAACAGAGAAATTGACAGAAACAAATACACATAAATAACATCACATATAAACATTACATCCTGTATCCCCAAACCTGTTTGCAAAACAAACACAGTGTAAATGCCAGGTTTTTAAGTTTTCTTTTTGTCGTTTGTTTTGTTAATATTTACTTTGCTCAATCTGGAATTTTTTCTCTTTTTAATGTAGAAAGTTTCAACACCATACTACATAACAGGAGGCTGTTTTGTAGATGACATAGCCTAGAGGCTGTACCCGACATATGAAATACACTTGGAGACAAACCTGCCAGATTTAGTGGACAAAATGTTGTTTTTATACCCTTTTCCCAACAGCTACAGAGACAATAATAATATAGAGAAGCAGAGGAAGAAGGTAGAGGGAGCATCAAGTCAGACATGCGCAGCATGCAGCTGTTGTGTGCATGCAGCTATATTTATCATATATTCAGTATGGAAAACATAAGTGTGATCATTCGAATGCTACATTTTTTAACATTGAACAGGCATCTTGAAAAAAAGTCAAACTAAACAGTATTTTGTACAAGCATTAGGAATGCAAAACAATCACATGAATGCCAAAAAGAAAAATAAGAAAACAATAAATTTTATATTTACAGAATAATAATTTTCCTATCAATCACAGATCTGTTTTTTATATACAAAAATAACTTAATGACAGAGTCTGACATCACAAAAAGTATGGTAAACAATTATACTGTCAAACAAAGCAAAGCTACATCTCCAAATGTGCAAAAACTGTCCAACTCCAAATTATAGTCAAGTTTTAGTTTCATCCTGACCATACACATTACTACAGCTGACAGTTTATAAAAGCGTAAACAAACAGACTGCACAAAAATGCTGCAAAAGCGTTGGATTTAAAGAGGTCATGAGTGTCCTAACAGTAAAGAGAGATATTTGCTTATGATCTAACTTTGCAATCAAATGCTACACTGCCATGTGACTCATCTAATGGGGGTACACTTACAGGATATTTAGAAATCATTTTAGAGGGAATGTAGGAATCATAAAGCTCTGTTTTGGGAAATTCATCTACATTATGGGAAGGCACTGGTTCAATTTTAGTTTTGTATCATTCAAGTGGCCGTTATTACTTTAAAAAAATAGTATTCTGATCGCATGAAGTCTTTAAAGACTGAGTAAAAATAAATATGAATGTTTTATCAGGGGGAATAATAAAAATCTACATCAATATATATCAAATTTTGATTTAAACCTTTATTTTCTATAATATATTTGAAGGTTTGAAGGCATTTTGCCATTTCCAGCCCATTGAGGATGCATAGTAGCTGAGGGTCACCATGGTAACTGAGAGAAACATGCTAAGCTGAAGGTCAGGGGTCAGCTTAAAGGCTACTCAGACACTTGCATCCTTAGCTGAAATCATGCAAGTTTTATGCAGTGACCATTATTATAGAAAGCATTTTAGGGATCTTGCTCCAGGACATCTTGCTACAGAAATGCACAGGCAAGAGAACACAGACAGCAACACGGAGACACAAGCTCAAACATCTGGCCGCCACACTTCTTGTTTATGCTACATCTCTGTTACATGCAGGTCATTTTTTCATCTCACTGCATGCTCTCAACCACTTCTGCACTCTCTGACTTTCTGAGGACGTGTGATGTCATGTTCACCACACTCTAGACGGAGCCATTATGAGCACAAACATTGGTATAATTTCCTCAGAGCCTAATGCAATGAAACCAACATGTTTTCATTTTGCCTGAAGACAGTCACCTTAACAAATATCTGTCACCTTATGCCAACTCAGTCACTTGCAGAACTCTCATATTCATGTGGATACCTCTCATTTTGGTCGGTATTTCTATTTCCATGTCTTTCTCAAAACATCTCTCAATTTCTCCATTCACAATTTCCTTTTTAATTGATGAGATCACATAGTTGTGCCACCCTAGAGGTAGGGTCCAGGCTTGGCAGACTTCCATAGGCCTCTAACATCTGTAACTCAGGCAGGCAGCCTGGGCTCTATCTTCAATGAGAGATCGTAGAGTGTGTCCTCGTCCATAGTCAGAGTCTTATCTAGAAGGTACTGAGTCACCTGAACAAAGACATAAATTACGGACCAGGAAAAGTAAGTTAGCTGCAAGGGTAAAACTGATCTGTTACTCATGGGTGATGTTAAGATGGCTTCTGCAAGGACATTTCAAATGACTCAATGTTGCAACAGAAGCTAACTCTACTTCTTCAGTACATAAGCTGTATTATTAACCTTGTCAAAATCACTTAAACAAAAACAAAACAAAACAAAAAATTCAAAGAACAACCAAAATATCGGTCTACCTCAATGTTAAGGCCTTTTGTCTATAAACATACAAGCATTAAGTTTACTATTTGTATAATTTAAAAAAGAGTTGTAAATCCAGCTACATAAATGCTTTTGTGATTAAGAGACAAAATAAAAGAGAAAACTAGTGTACCTTGACTTGATGCTCTATTCTGTAAGGTGTCTGCTGAAACTGTCGGATCTCTCTGATGATGTGTGATATCTAAGAGAAATGCAGAATTGAATTTGATAAATGAAACATTGTACTTAAGTTGAAGATTTCCTTTGTATTTGTATTTCATTTTCAAACTTACCATCCTCATTTTGGAAAAGTTAACAAGACCCTCCTCTGTAAAATTTGGAGTTCCCTCCTCAATGAAGGCCAAATCTGTTAGATACATTCCCAGGTATGGCACACACGGAGGGTTGCAGCTGGAGGCGTATCATGTTTATATATGATAAACAGTTTCAGAATTGGTTTAAAATTTAATAATTTTTTTCACAAGTTCTACAAGACAAAGTCTTACTTTTTTAATGTCTCCCTCAAATTTTTAAATCTTCCCTCTGAGGACACAGTCTTCTGCAGTTTGTCCATCAGAGCTTTAGCCTAGATATGACCAAAAATATACATTTATTCATTTTCAAAAGGTTATTTTTTTAAAAAGGACATACAAACAAGTAACATTTATATTAATCTGTGACCAAAATATTCATAATGAAATAATCATAATGAAAAAATAACAAATTCTATCTACTTTGGCCTTCAGTAGAAAGCCTAAATAGGCAGACAGACTGGTGAGTGGATTTTTTATTATAAGTAAGCAAAGGGTAAATCCTAAACATTCAAGCTAATTTCTTTTCACATTCACATATCTCAGGGCATTAAAGAGCTTTATCCTTCACACAACAGAATATTTTCCTTTCATTTTCTATATTTAGTTTAATTGTAGCCACATATTTACTGATATATCAACTGTGTTTTGCAATGCAGATGATCTATGGATATTATTCAGCACCTGTTTGCTGACTTTAGCCCAAGTCTTCTTTAAACGGAAAATGGCGCTGCGATTAAGTGCAGATGTGATCTCCAGTACTCCATTGTAGTTATTTAGACAGCGACAGATGTCTGCCACTGCAACCCACTTCTCAATGGAATTGGCTCTTGAACCCACATCGGTATGACTCATTATCTGGGATGCCACCAGGTTACTCATCTGCAAAAAGAATATAAAAAAGCATAAGAATGGAATAAATTTTCCAAAGAAATAAAAAGATGTGTAAGGATATGATAAGTTACATCATTAAAGTGTTGACTTGTTTTCATGATGTAGGGTGTCCTCTCAGTCTTATCAACCTTCATCCAGCCCTGGCCCAGGAACTCTCTTGAAGAAGAAAGACAGATATATAATTCCTCCAAAATAAATAGAATCTTAAAGATGTAGGTTGTGTTTGCTAAAACTTGTCCTTTGATGGTCATGTTCCCAGTGGGCATTGACATCTTTTACTAATTAAGTACCATGAGACAACACAAGCTGTTGGGAAATCAGATGAAGTAGGCGGATCTGTCAGATAAAAAACTATGTTTTTCTATCAGATGAACAGAAAAATATGTGCAAAAATTAAAATTAAATCAACTGCATTTTCTCAATTTATTCAAATATTATTTTTTAATGTTTTAAACTTAAAAATTGGATTATTTGTTAAAACATTCACAAGTACATAATTCCTGTACATGATAAAATATATCTGAGTACTGTAATTATTTTACTTGAAGGGTTAATGTTATGGATGACTATTTTAAGAATAAATCATTCAATTTAGTTACTCTAAATTAAATGACAAGTCAGTGTAAAGAAACTAGAAGGGGTGTTGCTGGTTTTTCCTAACCCAGAGAAATGTCAACACATCTAGAGGTTGCACGATATTCATATCAATATCATATATGTAAGTAAAACTCTTTAGGAAGAAATAGAAGTTTAAAAGGAAATATAAAAACATTAGGCTTCTTTGGTGTTCATGAAGGGAATTTTGTTGGATTTGATGAGAGTACTGACTCATAAGGAATGCTCCTGAAGACGATGTGATCCAGCAGAGTGATCTGTTCAGCCAGCTCCATCGCAGACAATGATTCAAAACACTCTGCCTTCAGACAATCCGCCTAAATACAAACATGCAGAGACAAAAAGCAATAAACACTAGCACAAATAACATGATATAAATATCTTGTGAAACCCTGGCTGCAACGATTATTACCAATGACAGTTAACTGTCCCCTGGAGAGTGGCAGGCAGGAGAGGGTGTATTTAGCACTTTTGCCTGGAGGAAGGTGTGTACAGATGAAGCCTTTACATCTTATAAAAACAATTGATGTGAGTTTGGGATGCTCCATTATCATTAAGGCAAGCTAGTCACCATTAGAAGTTAATTTTAATGTTTATATAACAGGTGAAGGGGATAAAAGGGATAAACAGGAAAGCATTACCATTTTTGGGTCATTTAATAAGACTCAATAATTTTAAATGCAAATGAAATCTACATCAAGCTGCAAGCCTGCACTTTAAGAGACGTAGCCTACATATAGAATGACAGAACTGGCTATTTTCATTCATAATATTTTTTTTTGTACTACTGAGGTCTTTTAAATGTATTTGTATGTTTCTTAGATTTTACTCACCATCTGTAAAATGTCTTCTATCCGGAGCTGGGCGTCTTCCTGGTCGTCTTGAGAAAGGGCACTGGGAGAAAAATTACTAATAGATCAGAGGAGAGTGGAATGAAATATATTTTAATACAAAGTAATAAAATAGAATAAAAAAGGAGTGTTAATGTCCACATAAAACTGAAAAAAGATATGAAGAATTAAAATTTAAAAGAGAAAAAATTATGTCAAATGTTTATGTGTTTTTCCTTCATTTCAGGAAGTCTTCCTCCCCAAATGTGTTGCATGTACAGTACATACAGACAGATGCAATTACAGAATTACATTAAAATAAAATGCAACCTCGAGTGGTCATATAGAGTTAAAAGGGTTAAAAAGCCATTCATGTGACTGATGGTTGTGTTTTAAACATGATATGCTACATTTCAGCACTTTTCTCATCCTTACTAAGCAGTTGTGTTTTCTAACCTTTACTGACCAATGAATCAGGAAATTACAAAGATTCATTGTAATATGCTGTGTTAACACTGTGCTGCTGTGTGAAATGGCAAACGTCAAAGTAATGGATGTGATCAGATAGCTTATTTACTATTTATATGCATTTGTACATAGGAATTTTTGTGCATACAATTTAAACTTTAAGATAAAACGACACATTAAACAATTTCATATGGAAGAACAGACAATAAAGCAGCATAAGAAGCAGTGAATAAAAAACAACAACTCATCTGTCTTGAAAACAGATAATACCAACATTACATGTAGTCTAAAACCATCCTGAGGGGGAGGGAGATATTTTAGCAAGTTATCGTGTCTTTGAAAGTATTGTTCTTTATGGAGCTCAAATCCCTTCCTGCTTGTGAAAACTTGACAGCTTGTTTAATGACACTGGCTCCAACATGGATTTCGCTTTAGGATGTGTATTCCCCTCATCCCACTTGTAGGATTCTGACCCTACAGGATGGTGTTATTGTCATTTATAAGGCTATAAAGAAGCAGATGCAACCGTTTTATGGTAGGATTTGTTGGTACCTTAGTATGTTGGCAGTTGCCTTTCTCTCCTGAGGCAGAAGATCTGGATCTCTAAGCACCTCCTCCAGGAGATAGACCACTGACATCTTCAATTCCCCATTCATCTCAAAGTCCTAAACACAAAGACATATGAACTTAATCCTGATTTCCTGTCAAAGGAAGAAGACTACAGCTTTGCATGTTGCACGTGCATGAGACAAGCATATGCCACACAGTGGTCTCTCCAAATGAGCACTCAGTCAATCCATCCTCCAACAATCTATTTCTTATCCCAAATCTCCTCATAGCTTTGAGTCGTTACACTTTCTTTTCTCCTGCTTTCTATTTAACTCCCAGTGCAGTTTAACTCTTGTTCAAAGGTCAGTACTAACAAGCTTTCCTTGTTCTTTAGCCTCTAAAAGATAAATGTGAGTGGGTGGGATGCATGTGTTTGCCTCTGTGTTAATAAGTTGACTAAACCTGGCCTGTCATCACAGCATTTTGTGTTATTGAAGAAAAGTATATGAAACAGATCAATGCCATTGGACTGGTTGGACCTTTGTAAAGGGAGTCAAGCAATTACCTTGATGTTCAATTCATTAGACAATGCCTGTTAAGCAGAAGAGAAGCTAGGTCCAGCTGGTCTGGCTGAAATGGCAACAATAGTTGTGTGTTTGTGTGTGTGTGTGGCTGTTTACATTTTCAAGTGGGAGCAGTGGAGTGGAGAGGGGATGCATCAATCAGCTGCTTTAATGAGACCACAAACTTGATCACCCAAGCAAAAAACACACATATGCACACACACATACACACACACTGGTGGGTGGAGACAGACCTGTGAATGCTTGGAGACCCAGTGGCGCAGCACGTTGAGAACTCTGTTAGTTGCAGCTCTGCGGATGATGAACTCTTTATCACAGGTTCTCTCTGAGTTTGTAAACACTGCCGGGTAAATTAAAGAGAAAGAAACAAGTTCCCCTCAAACTTCTGATATATTAAGCTTTTATGTAAGCAGTGTTTTAAAGGGTCATTACCAAATGACTCATAAAACATCCACAGACATTACTAACGTCACTGAGTTCATTGAAGAGGGACATAAGTGGAGTAGAAAGCTGTTCTGTGGTCAGACAAATTACAACAGTAAATTTCTTTTTTGAGAAAGATGGCCCCTGGGTTACAGATGAGAGGGGCCATCTAGCTCATTATCGGTGCACAGTTCAAAAGCCAACATCTGTGATTGTATGGAGAAACATTAGTGCACATGGTATGAGTAACATGCACATCTGTGAAGGCATTATTAATGCTAGAAAGTATATACGGTTTGAGAAACATGCTGCCAGAGAATATATCAGACTGATGCCAAACTCAGAATATAGTGTGGGTTACCTACTGAAATAATCAGTCACTTTGCAAATAAAATAAAATAATAATGATAATAATAATGATAAGTAAATAATAAAGTTTTGTTGGCAAATAGTAAATATATTTTAAATAAATAAATAATACATTTTCTCAATTACAATAATGTGTATTTGGACACCTTTAAATCACAGTAATATTTAGTCTAATATAGATTTAGTCTCATTATGAACATTTTACACAAAATGTGCATACATTTCATTTTTCAGCATTTCACATCCACTAAATCACTACAGTGCCAGAATACAACTACTGACAGATGAAGCAAATCTGGTAAGTATTTATCTTGTAGTATATTTTTTAGGGACCATAGCTCATAAATGTTACTAGTATAGGAAAATCTATCTAATGCTAATTTTAAACAATACATTAAACTATATCAGCACACATTTAATTAACTGAAACAACTGTTATTTAAATTAAACTTCTTTTGTGGGTTGAATTGCTTTTTGTGTGCATTTCTGTGTGCATGAAGGTATGTGTGTGGGATTCTACCTGGCGGGGTAGCATGTCCTGCTGCTGCAGTTGCAATAGCAAAAGCTGAGGCAGGAGAGACTGAGCAGCGTGAATTCTCCCCAGACTGGACTACAAACGCACAGACACAAAATTACCATCAGTGGAAAAAGTGCTGTTATATTTATGCAGCTGTTGGAATCCAGTGAGGGTACACAAGTGAATCAAAATGAACTTCTATTTTAAGAAATCCAAACATGATTGCAGAGGCCACAATGATGGTAAATAACTTGGCTCTTTGAGCCATTACTTCACTTAAATCAGAAGTTCTATTAAATAATCTAATACTTTTTCATTGGAAATGCCAATTATGAAAGTTTAATTAATAGCCAAATGCATATAACAGGTTAAGAATTCAATTTATGAATTGTGTAAGAAAATAAGTTAAAGATTGCACAAGTGAAGTAAAAAACCTTTTGAATGCTAAAAAGTTAACTTACTTTACCCATATGTGAAAGGTGCTAAACTATCAGAGTGATTAGATCATTTTAGTACAATATTGAAAACAATCTTTAATTTTCAGGCAATGAAGTATATATCTTGATATAAAAGCTATAGTAAATGTTGTGTTGGAGGTCTGAAGTATTATATCAGTATTTGAATGCTCTTTGTAAACAAGGAATCAAATTTATTCAAAGGATGTACCTTTCACATTGACACAAGCAAAAATATTTACACTATCAATCTTTTTCAGTAGTTATCTTTAATGTTAAATGTTCATCTTTTGCAGTTCTACAGTCAATTTAGACTCTTTATTGTCATCCATCCAATCAGTCTATTTAATTGGCCCCTCTTCAAGGAAAACAATCAGAAAAAAATAATTATTGACTTACACACTTACAAAGTCATATCGTTAGTTTATGCTATTGTGTGGGTTTTAAGTTTTGTATTATCATGCTGCTCCAAAGACATCCGCACAAGGGTCGAGGATCTTTACCTGACTGTATATTTGAAGAGTAACTAAGCAGTTGGCTCATTGCTGCCCACACAGCAGGAGCCCCTGGCACTGTGGTGTTGTCATGAGCAATAAAGCACACAAACACATGCAGTCTTACCTCCTGGCTGTCTATAGCGGAGGTGTCGAGGCGTGGAGGGAGAGCGGCATGGAGACATGTCTCCTGCTTCACTGCTCTGTGGTGATTCTGGGATAATTTTCTCCAGTGATACTGATTCCAACACAGCTAGCGAGGAAGAGAGAAGAGGAAAAAGAATAATTATGGTTAAGTTATTGAGGTGGCCATCTGCATGGCACTGGTAACAAAAAATAGAGCACAACTTCAGAAGGAACTCAAAGGTTCTGTGTTCATGTGTTACTTGTGTACAGCAAATATGAAAGTAAATCTTTGAGTAAATCTTCATGAAATGGTATGTACTGCTGAGTAAAAAAGAGATCTGTTGGTGTTGAGCTCCATGAAATATGTTATTTCATTGCATTTAGTAGTAAAATTACTTTTCAATAAACACAAAACATTTTGAAAACTTAAACAGAAAAGATTCAAATCAGATACTTTTCCATTATTAGCTTGTATTTGAATGCCATAATGTATTAATTAGTTATTATTTGCCAACAAATTAAACATGGCAGTTAGTTTCAAATATATCAATTTAAAACTCTGAGGAAATGGCATATTTGAAACTGTAAGAGGTTTCACTTGACACACGGTCAGAATAACTGGTAATTTGTCAGCCTAAATAAATATAAAATGATCTGTATGTTTGCAAACCCATAAGTGCAGCAACTGACTCATTAAGAGCTTAATGAACTGACAGAATGTGAACAAGATGAGGGTGACTTGAGAGAGGAAGCACTAATGGCTTAATGTCTCCCTGGAACTAATATATATATATATATCTATCTATCCATCCATTTTCTACCGCTTATTCCTAAATGGCGTCACGGGGTGCTGGAGCCAATCCCAGCAGCCATTAGGCGAGAGGCGGGGTACGCCCTGGACAGGTCGCCAGTCCATCACAGGGCCACACACATAGACGAACAACCACGCATACACACACTCACACATACATATACACACATATATATATATATATATATATATATATACACACTCACTTTTTTTTCCCACACACACATCACACGAGTGAGCCGATGCTAATGGGAGCCTTGAAGCAGGTTGTCTATGTCTTGCTTCTCTGATGCTTCCCTCTCAGTCTGAGAGGGCTGTTTAACACTTTCATTAGAAGTTCTGAGTGTGTGGGGTGGGAAAACAGCTTTACAAATTCAAGCACACAGAAAAAAGGGGATAATGATGTCCAGCTAGGCAACTACTCTGCACTTGGAGCTCTTCCCAGTCCCAGCTAAGCATAAAAATTTTATGTCATCTCCAAAAGTCAAAACAAATTGTAGAAGTTCAGTTAAAGTCACAACAGATATGAGATTTTACCCTAAAAGAAAAAGCACATTACATGATCAAACTGTACACAGCAGGACATAGAAAACGATGACAAGCAGAGGATTGAACTGTATGTCACAATTCTCCAGATGTGTGGAGCATCCTGCTGGATACAACTTAAACTTAAAATGTATGGCAATGGCTGTTGTGCAATGAGCACCACAGACCAAAACAAATTAAATCCCAAACTGAAATCTAATCTGGAATTCTTCAACAGGTCTCTCGATCTCATTAGACCTTTTCTATGAGCTTCATTTCTCAAGTAGAGAAATATGTGGAGGACAGCCATCAGCTGAACAGACCGGCACATGGCCATAACACATGGCAATGAAGTTTAGATAACAACACACACACAAAGAGAGAGATAGGGAGAGTAACTTTATTCTCAAGTAAGGATGCTATAATCTTAATTTTTCTGACGTCTAGTGGTTCAACATCTTAACCTGCTCCAGGAATGCATCAGTGTGTTGTGGTGTCAGTACACATATGACTTACAAAAACATTTCTCACAATAAAGAATATTATTTTCTATGTGTAATATAAATATTATATTTTTATGTAGAATGTTGCCACAAAAGGTGGACTACCCATGGACTCAGGATCCCCTAGCCTATCCCACTCCCCTATCTGGATGAGGCCAAACGACTGCATGCTACGAACCTCTGATGATTACTGTAGATTTTAGATGAGCTAATCAACAACAAACGGTCCTAGGTACATTTGCCTGTCCATCCTGGGAGAGGATCTCTCCTTCACCTGGGGCTCCATGAGGTTTCTTCTGTTTTTTTCCCCACAACCGGGTTTTTTGGAGTTTTTTCTAACCACGAAGGGGGTTTAAGGACAGGAAGTCCTGGGTCTGTTGAGTTTAGTGTAGTCACCAATTGTGTGTATTGTGAGTTATGTCTATTTGTTATTACCTGCATGTGAAGCCCTCTGAGACAATTTGTTGTGATACTGGGCTATATAAATAAAATTGAATTGAAATGAAAACTTGGGTGGCATGTAAAAAGCAGAATCACATCATTTTTGTGCAAAAGTACCTAAAATCAACATTCATGTGTTGAGTCGTGCATGAAAACCTTAAATACTTATCACAAAAATGCATGAAAAGATTTTACTTTTGACCTTTTAAATACAAACTGCTGTATTGCTTTTGGTTCTTGCATTTGCAGTATGAGAAATTTGCATTTTTAGACCAATTTTTGCAAAAGGGTGATAAAAGAACTCAGACATAGTAGTCATAGATGTATTAAAAATGTGCACCTAATATTTTTTCAAAGTTTAAACATTTTGTTAATTAAAAATCAAGGACATACTTCTGCGGATGCTCCGTCGTAGTTTCCCACAGAAGGGGTCAATCTTGGGCACTTCTTCACCTTCTACTGTTGGGCAAGGACTCTGCTCCGGGGAGGAGAGAATGGGCGAAGCTTGATCCTGTGTTGGCTTGGAGTTACTGGGTGGGGGTGATGTGGAAGATGGTGGAGGAGGAGGAGAGGTAGCAGTTGGGGTTGGGGTCTGAGGTGTTGGAGTTTGAGGGGTGTGTGCTGATGTTGGACTGCTAGCAGCTGACTGGGAAGTGTTGTGATTGATGATGGAGTTGGACAGAGGACTGGTCAGGTCAAGGCCCCCAACCCTGGCAGTGATGGGAGAGTGGAGGGAAAGCTTTCGAATTCGAACTGGGGAGGAGGTGCGGGATGGGATAGATAAAGGAGGAGGGGAGGAGAACTTGCGGCAGAGACGAGGAGATCTATCATTTATGTGCTCAACCCCTCTGTTATTTTGATTTGTGGCAAAGAACAACTCCAAGGACCTGGAGAGGAAGGGAAGCAATATTTTAGCAGAGTAATAGGATATTAGAAAAGCAATAAATAAACTGTTCAGGGAAAAGGACAAAAGAGAAACACGGTAGTGTAGCAGTTTAAAACAAAACCTTGATCTTTATATTTCATTGTAAATCGTTACATTGCAAATAGATTTTTAAGACAGTCTCCCAAAAAAGACAAGAAATTGGAATTAGAATATTATCAAATTGTGTGTTTCACAATTCATAGAGAGGAAAAGTGCAGATCAAGCAAGGCAGAAATGGGGGTTTTATAGAGCACTGGAGTCTTGGAATCATTCTGTACTTAATTGTGTGACATGTTGTAATTAGAGTGACATGTAATGAGTGGGCACAGTGCAGTCAGAGCATATCAGAATAAATTACATTTTTTTACCCTGTATTTAAAAATGTTTGTATTTGTAGAGAATAAAATATATTTGAAAATAGCCTTGTGACTGTCAGTTTTATTCCCTGCATGTTTACATCCATATCAGATTAACAGTGCAAGAATTTTACACCTTTGTAAAGCCTGTATTCCCCAGTTTGAGTAAACTGCAATAATGCCAAGCAGGTGAGCAAATAGTTAATGCAAGTGCAATCACGGTGCAGGCACAAAGAGTTATCAATAGATTATATAGTTCCCATTGGTTCCATAAAACCTTATGTAATTTGTCAAGTAAATGTTGTGGCTTCATGGTGAGAAACTGTTCAGTTGCACTGCTCTTATTACACTGTGTACGAATTACTGACAACAAGTGGTAAAGACAGGCAAAAAATTACTTTAAATGCCAAGCACAGTTGTGAGTGGATAATGGTCATTGAGTGGAACCTAAACCCATAGGCCCAGTAATGACAGGTAACAACTTCAAAATTATGTAGATATGTGCCATCTTCTTCCATGTGTCCTTTAAGAGGCTACTTATCCTAAATGGTGCTTTAACACCAATTGAACAAAGCTGGTACTGCTTGTATTATAACTCACTTGGGCAGATGGTTGAAATTTAGAGGTGCATTACCGAGGTAATGGTCAGTTTATAGTAAACATTGAGTAGAACTAAACCGTCTATTCTTGAGGTGGCTCCTGGGGTTCTAATAAGATTTTTGGTGTAGCCCGTAACCCACAAGCTTTGAATTTGGCTTTTATTTGGTTGAAAATAAGTTTGGTTAAAGCTACAAAACTGGTTATACGTAGCTATTAAAATCACATTTAACACAAAAGGCGTGGATAGTGATGAATAAAATATTGAGGTGTGTTAAAAATACACACTTTCATAGCAAAACCCTGGCATGTTAAAAAAAAAAAAACATACTGAAAGGCATCTAACACAGTGCAACAGAAATCAGTAACTTAAACAGAACAGGACTTGGAAAATCCAACTGTATTGTTTACTCTTGGATCTGCTACCTTGACATAAAGCTGGGAGACAATCCATTAAAAACTGTTCACAGCATGTGGATGTGAACACCTTAAAGCAGTCTTGAAGCTGAAATAAGAAGTCTATCCTTTATTTTACATTTTGCTGCATTAATTTTTGTTAGTAATGAAAGCGTAAACGCTCAAGGAGCCAAGTGAAAAGAGCTACATGAAGAGAGGAGTAATCATGCATTGATAAGCACGTGTCTTTTCTTTAGCAGTGAATAGGAAAACAAATTGCATCTCAGACAGAAATGCGAGGGAGAGAAACTAAATGTTAGGAGGAAAATACACGAAAAACAGATGTAGCTGCTGATGAACTTAGAGGCAAGCAGCAGGAAAAGAGGTTGCAAAAAGCAGAAAATACATAATGCAAAATGTATCTGATAGATATAAAACAATCTAAAGACGAATAAGAAAAAAAGACATTTAAACAGGAGCAGAGAGAAAGGATAAAACCAGTTTTACATAGGTGATGTGGTTACAAAAAAGCTATCCTGAAAATATTTTGGTTTCTTCCTCACATTTCTGTCACCATATTATTTATCTAAAATGCTTCAGATTTGTAGAATAGAAATCTACGAGTCATTCAAGGGGAAAAAACATGCGAAAGTTCATTGTCAGACCAGAAAAGAGGAAGAGCACGCAAAAGGAGTGCAGCAAAGATGGGTAGAACTAAGACAGAGAGAGAAGATGCAGTTACTTAGACTGGTCCATGGCTATCTTCTTGATCTTCATACAGTAGTCAGGACAGATAGATGAGATGGACAGACGGTCGAATGAGTGGTACTGTACCCTGGAGTTGGAAGGGACATGAAGAGATACGAGAGATGGATGAAGAAAGAAATAACTAAATGGATGTGTATAATGCTTGGATTGAGTCATGAAGATGTAACGGAGATAAAAGATGGCTTGAGGGGGAAGGTAGAAAAAGAATGACCAATGAACCTTTAGGTGGACACAGAGTGTCTGAGGAAGCAGGAAAACATTGTGTGAGTCAGAGAACAGCAACAGAATGGATGTTCAGTCTCCCATGACTACATGGGAGACTGGAGTCTGTCTGCCTCTGCTTATGCACATATGCAGAGGCAGACTGGGATTTTTTTTTTTTTTTTTAAAAAAGAAGACTTAGCATCCCATGAAGCCTCATGGCTTCATGCATCATCGAGCATGAAGCCTTGTGGAAGTACCTTAACCTTGTAGTTAATCATACACATATAAATAAATGTATGATCTTTAATACTAGCTTCTATCTAATTCAACAGTGATTGAGTTCTAATTTCCTCGTAATTTGGCAGCTCCATTTAAAGTAAAATAACACAATCCAGCGGTTATTTTGGTTGTATTGCAGTGAGCCCAAAGGGCCCCCACTACATTGAGAGGGAGTAGTATCGGATGTTCACAGGCAGATCAATGTCTCCTTTGTTACTGATTTCAGAGACTAAAGTGATGATAGCCAAAACACGAAATTTAGGGGTTCAGAATGTGACTCCACAAACCAGTGGCTGTTCTAGACAGGCTGTGATGCACTTTTATAAATCAATGATGTAGAAAGATGCTAGAAAAATAACAGAAAGTTAATGAACATTTGAGCCAAAAGGGGACCTTAAAAGGTAATCTGATTTACTTTGATTATTTATAAGAGTCCACATAGAGCAGCTAATGGGATGTTTTTGCAACACAGAGTTGGTGTATTATATTGGAAAATAATGTGAGTTTCAGCAGCAGACTTATTAGAGCTATCTTGGCTTTTCAGAAGGTGGAAATGGGATATGAACACAAAAAATATTAAACAATAAATCATATTTAGTGTTAAAAGTAGCTATTTATTAATACATGTTATCCTGGGGATGTCAATATTATATCACAAATCCTTGGTAGTCTACTACTACTTTTGTTGTACTTAAGTAGGTTTTTGTTTATTTAAATAATTTTCTCTTACAATACATTTTTTCTAATGCAGTACTTTTCTTGTTAAATATTTAATTAAGTTATTTTTGGTTCATCTCATGTTGTTAGCTTTAAGAGTATGATCCAGTGGGGTAGAGGACTTTTATAGAAGCAAACTGGTCGTCCTCTGAAGGCTATCAATGTGTGCTCAAATTTGGATGCTTCTTTTACAGTTTTTTAAAAAGTTTCAGTCTGAACTGACCCTGCCTGAGGCCATTTAGTGTTCTTCAGCATGACTGAAGAACACTAAAATATTAGATTTTAGCACAATATTTACACTTTAAACCTTTGCCTTTTTACTAGAAATTTTTCTAGTAAAACAATCTTAGTTAAGTGACTGTGGAAGGAATATGATTACACTATTCTTTTGCAACAAGAATCCTAATGAGAAAGAGAGAGAGAGAAATGAGCTTCATTTGGAAACAGTATAATCCTATGATAGTGCCAAAAACTTCAAGCATCTGTTCTGTGGTTTTGCCAAACACAGTTTGTATGTTTTTCATCCAGCTTACGTTTTATCTTGTGGAAAGACAAGAAATCTGCTTGCCAAGTACAAAACAATCGCTAACCCTTGACTTCACCAATATTGGATATTTTTTAAAAAAAATTAATAAATATGGGAGGAGATGCTAAGACAATACTTTCAAAATTAAAATTTACGGCATTTGCAATAGTACAGTCACTAAATTTAAACAAAAAAGCCAACACTATCATAAACATATTTCCATTGTTTAGGCAATTGTCAACCATTTCTTGTGTTTATGGACACAACTTTACATATAGACGTTTCAAGACCTGATAGGTATGGAGGAGAATGGCTTCTTGTAGATGTCTGCCAGTTTGTCCATAACTACTGCTGCAGTGGTGAAGATCCTGTAAGTGTGCAGGAAGGTGTTGAGGAAGTCTATGGAGAGGAAGCGCAGATCGGTCAGCCTCTCCAGAAGCCTCTCCACGCTCGCATAACGGATCTGGGGGACCTTGCAGGAGTTGAGTGTCTTGCTGAAGCAAATGTCAACATCATCTTTATGGAGGCGCACATCGGATCTAATGGATACACACGTACACACATACACATACACAAAACCATGCGTGGGTGATTGCTGAGCTGCTAAGCAAGAATAAGGTTATGATTACAGCTTAAAAAAAGATACTTTGAAATAAAAAGACAAGTAATAAATAACTGAGTACAGAGCCTGCATTTTAAAAAAATAATGGCATAAATTATAGAAAAAAGCAGGTAACATTTAATATTAGTATTCAATACAGCTGCAATGTTTTTACACAGGTGTATGGAGAGAAATTAGTCTCAAATTGTCCTAAATTGGTATTCCATAGCCTATGAAGAATATCTCCAATGGAAATGGAAACTAAGTATTTTTATTTCATTATTGACATTGTGGCTAATCAATTTGACTGACCTGTCAAGTCAACTTTAACGTTCACCTGGAATACTCATCCTTAGTGTGTGTTCTAACTATCCTTTTTATGCCTCACGTGTAATTTGGCTCAGTCTCCATTTAAAACTGAGTGTTTGTATGCATGTGGATTAAATAGTGTGCAGGCACACAAAGTGTGAGACTTTTGGTATGACGTTGACGTTAAGTAGAGCCACATTAAATGACAACAATCAGTGTTTTTTTGCACTGTAGTCTGTGATAGAGGCATCAATTTTTGATCCAGAAAGTGAAACTCCTGTCCGGCAGCTGTTCTGACTGGTCACCAAACCAACTGATTTTAGTGAGAACAGTTTATTTACTAGATAAACAAGAATATAAGTTAAAACACCATAATCTATATGCACACATAGAACCAAAAACATGGTAGAACCTTTTTTCCTCTTAATTGCCCCTAAGGGATAATTAAAGTTTCATCTGATTTTGTTTATGACACCTGGATTTGTCACCTTTGGTCTGTGACAATATATAGTTTTCTACAGTTGAGCATTGAATCCTTTTAATGTGAATTATTCAGAGACACTGTCTTGAACTTATTTGGATTACTTGACAGATAAGACTTTGGTGAGTACTCTACTCCTCACTCAGCAATAGCTGTCATATTTAAAGTCTACTACTGTTTTATGTGTCTTTGCGGGTCTTATGCATGATATTTATTAGAACTGCTTTGTAGATAAGTCATAAATGAATATGCCTTTAAAATCCAAAAGGCACCCTATAACCAAACTGCAAGATTATCCAAAGGAGACTAAAAAGGTAAATTGGCCTACTAAATAATGATGTTAACAATATTGGTCCACTGATTTTAAACAGTCAACCTCACACTAACAATATTGGAATACTTTTTGATGATGCTGTGATGGCAGCCTGAGCAGCCACACACACCATCCAATGGTCTGGTAATCCTTTTTTCTTTTTGTTCTTGTCTTAGTTAACATATCAACTTAATTTTACACCATTTTTTCATAGTACATATTTTTTTGTTGACAAAGATTAGCTAATTGGATGCACTTACTACTTTTAGTTACTTTTAGTTAACTCATTTTGTCACTTTAAATCTGGTTTTCTTTTGGTCTAATACATTTGTTTTTGAGTTAACAGTTTCTTGGGAGGAGCCTGGCCAGAGGAATGTAACAAGCTGCAAATCATCATCTCATTAGTACTCTTCCATACGATCACCAGCCGAGGGGGAGAAAGGGTTTAGGATTTGTATTGTTTCTGTATATATTACTTTAGTTGGGGTTTAGAATTTGATGGGGTTTACTTTCTCTTCTTTCTTAGTTTGTTGGTTAGTCTTGTGTAGATTGGATTAAGTTTGTTTTGGTAGATTTGGTAGTTTTGATTTGGTAGATTTATTCTTTTTCCCCTAGTGTGTCAACAATGGACTGATCAGTCATGTATATATTTCTCCCTCATGTGTCAGTTTTTAGGTCAATTGTTGCTTTTGTTTGTTAAGTACTTGCGTCACAGTTATTTTTTGTTGACCTCTTTTATGGGCCCAATATTTTTGAAATTGTTTTGCCTTTTTTGTTAAATTAAATCAAAGTTATTTTTCTAATAACTCTGATTCTCCGGCTCGGTCCCTCACAGATGCTTTTCAACTAGAAGGGCAAATCAGCCCTGGGTTGCAGGCACTTTTTATTATTAGAAGCAGCTTAAAAAAAGCAAAATTCTATCTGCCAAGAAAAGATTTGGATTAAGTCAATAAATTGGTTATCATGTCCCAGATGTACAATTGTAACTCTTTTAGCTTAGATTAGTAATCCCTTTACCACATGCAGCTTACTCAGAAGATAGCTTCTCAGCTTGAGAACAGTGTATCTGAACACGTCACCCGTCGCTCGCTGCTCATCACTGGTAATTCATTAGTTAAGAGGACTTTTCTGTTTTTAAGTTGTTACTTAAAGATGTGCCTCCGAAACAACTAATTTAGAATCCATCATGCTACCTGTATCTATCATCCTGTACTGTACCTACCTGTTCTGTGCTCCGATGTTGACTCTTATCTTATCTCTTATTCTTTTTTGTCTTTCTTTTCCTTTGTTCCCTAAATAAAATATCTATAAGTTCCTGTCCTGAATTCGCCATTCTGTTAGACAGCATGTCGTCACGATGACGTATTTGCCATGGCAACCGAAGCCACCATCTTTATCTAGGGGTAAACAACGCGTTAGTCTCATTAATTTATATGTGTTGGGCTCACTGTAGGTTGGTTTAAATTGCCTAATTATGGATTTACTTATTCCACGTGAGTTTTTCATATTAATATCATGTACCAGCAAATGAAATCACATGATATAAGGACGTTACGGAAGCATTTGGCCGTCACAAACATTAAAAAATATTGGACCAGTTTCTCTTTTTAATGAAAAACATATCTCATTATAATGTGACAGTTTCTTGATATAACAAGATATTAATCTCATTAAATCGAGAAATTTTAGAAGATGGTTTCTTATTATAATGAGGTGTGTAACCCTAACCCTAGTTTCAACGAGGATCAATATAATGAGTTATCTTTTTTCCTGTATGGAAATGCGTTCCTCCGACAGATTTCGACTTATTAAAACGCACCCCATCTTCTCGCTGTTCCCTCCGGATCACAATCAAAAGTTCCCCGAGAAGCGATGTTACGGTTAAAACTATCACGTTATAACGAGATAACTGTGTCACTTAGCTGAGGAAATATATGGTATATGGTTGTACGATCCATTAGCAGGGCCAAAAGTGGAATACCCAGATCAGAGTTCATCTAAGATGCACAGCCAGACTTTTTAAAAACACCTCAAGAAGCGAGTTTAAAAGACATTCGTGTCCATTTTTTATGGTGCTCTGAATGTAACTGCTAACAATTAGCTAACAGTTAGCCTAAATACAGCCGCTCTGACTCATTGTAATTAAGAGATCTTGGGTTCTTTGCAACCCTAATGTTACTATTAAGTTAATATATTATTATGTATAGAATATCACTGAATGTGCACTTACCAGATGTAAAATAAAGGCCACAGACGTAGTTGGACTTTGGTTGCCACAACTTTTTAACCATCACAATTACGTCCGATCGTATTTGGCATCTGTTGACTGCGCTCAGCAGCTTATCTCTCCTGACTCCACTTAACGGTATACGATGGTTCTTGGTCTTGAACCGCTTGTTTTTTAAAAAGTTAGACGTGTAGCCGACCACAAACATGATTTTACCATGTTTCCTCTGTAGTGTTGCTGGGGGCTGTTTCCACCATGCTAAGATGGCGAGCTACATTGCTATGTAATTACGTCAAAATGTCCCGGATGTCCGTCTAAGAGAATGGTGCGCGTTACAGCTGGTGTGTTGGTATCCACTGTCTACAGATATCTTCTCTGTGTACGGCAATACTTACAAAGTTGCATCCCAGGGTTTTAAGCACAGCTGAACTTGACATTTAGTTGAATTTTTTACTTTTTTATTTTTTTTTTATTGTTTGGTTCAGGTATTTAATTTCACAGTACTTTAGACAAATAGGGTTGTTGTAAATGTGCTTTGTGAATAAACTTCACTTTCACCTCCATCTACTCTATGACACATTTTCTTTTCAGACTGAGCTCGACAAATATTTGTGAAGATTTTGAAACTAATTTATCTCCATACAAATATGGCATTAACATCTATTTTGCAACAGGTGCGTGGCATGAGGAGATGGGTGTTTTTCTTCACTGGCACAAAAATACTTACTTTATCATGTGAGGCACAGTAACCTTTGAGTTTTCCTCAAATACACTGGTCATTAAGCCATTACAACGGATATTATCTATGCACTGCAGAGACAGAGAGGAGAGATAGCTGATCAGAAAATTAAAAGGATAATAACATGAACAGGAAAAAAAAGATTCTCTAAATTGTATGAGAATCTAATGTTGGTGAGAGTAAAATCTAAAAAAAATGTCAAAGTTCTGAGTTTGATCTCTTTTATTTAATACAAGTATAGAGGCCAGTTTTTAAACTCTTGATGTGGAATTGATTAGAAAAACATGCAATTTAAAGCTGTCATTGTTTTTTTTTTTTTTTTTTCTGTGTGACATCAATAAATTCAGGGTGACATGCTGTTTGTAAAGTACCAAGGCAGTGAGCTTAACTCAGCCCTTGGGAACTACACCACACTGTGTGTTTACTTATCACTAAGCCCTCTCTACACCCAGTGGAGACTAGCTCCAGCTATTTGAGTGTTCTTGTTATTCTGTCTTTGTCTGGGGGCATGTTAGTGTGATTTTTGTATTACCTGGCTAATATCACTGGTCCACGCTGCCTTCTCCTGCCGTGATGGTGCCAGCAGCACCACAGTAAACGAAGGTAAGTCTGATGGTTCTACAACCAACTTAAAGTCCAGTTGGCCAAACACTTGACCACCAGCTTTGGCTGTGTTACAGAGGAAGAAAAGATTAAGGAAGAAACAAAATTGAAAAAAGTGGTTTGTGCTTTTACACAAATACGAACACACACATAAAATGATAAAAGGTTAATTACATTTGTAATTAATGTACAGCTTCTATCTTCCACAATACAACCATGAGGTACCTAAATGGAAATAGTTATAATTGTGTGCATTGCTGACAGCTTCATAAACTGCAAAATTAAATCTTTTTTTGGCGGGGGTGAGGGGGATAATAATGATACTAATGGGACTGTACTATTTAAAGATCAAAACCTGACATTTAAAGGGGTTAGCATCTGATATTTAACGGAAAGTCATTAATGGACTTTTATTGTTCAACACCTAATTAACCTCCATCAGTGGTGAATGATCTAAACGAGCCAAAAATAGCTGTCCATGTGTACACAAGGTAGACAAATTATTTCACAGATGTGTTAAACTTACACTCCTCATCATTTGCATCAGGTTCCTCTATAAGCGTGCAGTCAATTAGAGACAAAACTCCACCTTGCTGCGTGAAATAAAGGAAGTATATGGAAGAAAAAAAATCAAACAAAGAAACATCTCTTTGTAGTATTTTAAACACGATTAAGAGTGCTACCACCTTAAGAAGGTGTAGCTTTCCCCCAGAGCTACGAGTGCAAACAAGGAAGTGCTTGGTAAAGAGAAAGCACTGCCTTTCCCCTTCTTTCTTCAGAGACAGAGAGCCCAGGCGAACTTTGCTTAGCTTCCCTCGTTCCACTGATGGCAGTTGGATCAGAGAGCCTGTAGAGCAGGAGGGAAGCGGGATTACATCACGTTGTACTAAGATGACTCTAAGCACAGCATTTGCAAATATTCATGTATATGTCTGAACTCTTGCACATGTGCAGTAGGTGCATTCATCCTGCAGAGCACTGAGATTAAAAAGGAGCTTAGGGAAACATGGGTAAGTGGAAGACAAGTACTGTCAAACCATCTGTCAGGATTTGGTGTTCTGATCAATGACTCAGCCAATGCAAGAGAATCACAGCCTTCTTTCTAAGGCGCCTTGATATGTGTTTAACTTACAAACAACAATAAGCTAACAAACAACCACAACTTTAAAACTGCAGACAGCTGCATTACATCAATTATCTTGGTACAGTAAAGTGTTCAATTAGGAAACATCAGGTCCTCACATTTACGTGGGTGGTACTTTGGCATATACCCACTTGAAACATTGTTGCGGACCAGTGGAAATGGTACTCTTCAGTGGCACAGCCCCCAACAATGTACTGCACCACACAGCAAAAATGTCCATGAACAGTTTCAGGAGGATAAAAATACTGAGGTATGGATTTCTATGCTCCTAAGATGTGGATTTGAAAGATGTGGTGGAATGAACCTTATCCTTGGAAAACACATAGGCTCTGCTGCCAGCTTCTTGAGATCAGCACGTGCGAATATTCCACATTTTTATGACCGTTTTTGGCAATACAAGAGAGTTGCAGAAAAGAGTTGGATTCAGTGTTGCTGCTGATTAGGACTGAGATCAGGACATGGCAAGTAACATATGCTTGAAAACGGGTTCTTCCACTTTCTCAATATTGGCAAAATAAAATCCAGTATTTTACTGAAAAACTCATTTATGCTTTTATCTACACTGCATTATGGCTACCTATATCATCTACACAATACTACTACTACTACTACTACTACTACTACTACTACTACTACTAATAATAATAATAATAATAATAATAATAATAATA
>JBAMHX010000013.1:3755866-3772253 GCA_037177515.1 Pseudomugil tenellus
TTTTGAAAGTAGATAAGGACTCTGCAGAGCGAACAGAGTTTGGCAGTTCGTTCCACCACCGAGGAACAACAGAGGAACAACTATGTTCCCTGTATGTTCTCCATATGTCTCCTAAGTAGGAGAATTGAGCACGATGTGCTAGGTAAAGTCAAATACAACTCCCACTTTCTGCAGTAGCTCAGTGTTTCATGTTAATTGTTAACAGTTCAAAGTTGATGTGACACTGTAATTAATATATTTGACCTTATAATAACTTTAACGAAATCAATGACACATTAATATCTTACAGAATTGATCCTCTAAAGTGCAAACCTCTGCCAAGGACAATGGCAAATTTCATATCATATAACTTGATTATTTACTCACCCACCATACTTCTATCAAGTCGGTGAGAAATTAGCTGAAAATCAGGCTAAAGGCACCAAGAACAAAAAGACAAATTAATCACTTAAACAACTTGTAGCCTTGGAACAAGGCGATATATGTTTTCTTTTTGAAGTTTGTGGCATTTTGCTAAAAATGCTTAGAGCCACTTGTCTGTGTAATGATGGAGAGCCGGAGCCAAACGGTCAACAGAATTTATTGGAAGTAAGGAGGGATGGACAAAAATCTGTAGGGAAGGCGGAGGAGTCCAGGAGGCATGCAGGGACACAGAGCAGGAAGTCAGGCCGTGGGGTATATAGAACAGGGAAAGACAGGAGCAGCAGGTACGAGCACAGGTTGATGAGACATTCATACATTCAATGTCCGCCAAAAGAAAGACTGGTGAGCTGAGTGCTTTGTGGCTGTGAAGGAATCAGGAACAGGTGCAGGTGATCGGGGATAACAGGGGAGTGTGGTGGCAGGGTGATGGTGATTGGGCTGGTAGAGTCCGGAGCAGGGCATGACAGTCTGCCACTTTCTGTTCCCATTGTCAAAACTAAACATAGTGATGAAGCATTTTTAATTTTTATGGACCTCACATGTAGAACCATTAAAATATGCTAATTTTTATTGAACAAGCGTATAATTTACTACAAGCTAATATTTGTGTTTTTAGTTTAATCTTAGGGCTGCACGGTGGTGTTGTGGATAGCGTTGCAGCTTCACAGTGAGAAGGTTCCTGGTTCAAGCCTCGGTTTGGACATTTGCCTTTCTGTGTGGAGTTAGTCTCTGTGTTAGCGTGGCTTCCTCCCACCATCCAAAGACAAGCATGTTAGGTTGATTGGTCATTTGAAATTGTTCTTAGAAGTGAACGTGTCTGGTTGTTTGCCAAGTGACTGCTAGGACAGGCCCCTGTAACCCCCCAATGGAATAAACAATACAGATAATGGATGGTTTAATTTTTAATGTCATTAAAAATTCTGTTAACATGAAAGTTAAGCAGAATTATATTGTGTTGAAAAAGAACCAAACTGGCACCTTAAAGCCAAGGTACCAAACCATAACTTTGGTATTCCACTACACCCCAAGCCCAAGCTTTATCTTATTTATTATATTTAAATGTTGTCTGATTTTATTTTTTTTTATTTCTTTTTAAATTTTTAAAAATATATATTTTAATGCTTCCTCAGCACTATACTATAATGAATTTAAAGCTTTCATTTTACTCTTAAATTTGAATATTGGTAGTCTTGTACATAAAACGTATTATACAAATAAACTTGCCTTGCTTAGAGAAAGCAGTAAAAGCAAATCATTGCAAAGTTGTACTATGGGGTTACTTTCATCTCATACTAAAACATTTCTCCCCTACATAATATTGCTGAGTCACTGATGTTTGATTAGTGTAAAATAATGTGAATTATATACTGTGGTCTCTACAGACACTAATCTTTTCTCCAACTGAACACCAGTGGAAGATTATGAACCAATATAGATGGCAACAACCTTTCCCTCTATCATCAAAACATCAAATACACAAACAAAAGTTAATCAGCTCTAGTGTGTCTGAGTTTGATGAAAGTGAAAACCAGTTTATTTTTCAGGTAAACTTCAGGGTTCAACTTTTTATCTCTGTGGATTCATACATCTTGATTAAAATACTGAAACACAAACTTATTATCATAATGACACAACACAGTATGAAATGTGTCTCCACAGAAGGAGCAACTCTAAAGTCTTGCAAGGTGATAATTAGCTCTATAGAGAAATGTAACAGAGAGCAAAACATATTTGTGCTGTCACATGATCCCCAATGTTTACACCACCATGTTGGACTGCAAGCATCCAGTGACTACCATAAGCAGAGCATGTACACATTAACTAAAACATGAATCTGGCATAAACACTCACAGCGAGTATGGATCCAGTATCAAACACCCACAAAATATATCTGAAACAGCTGGATCGAGTTCCCGTGAACAATCATCTCATTTTGTTGAACAACTGGAAGGTGAAGTGATGAGAAGATATCGCCAGAAGTGTTCTCTACTTGGGAATAACAATCTCTATAATCTCTGCATTTCATTACAGGCACTCACTAAGGTTCTGCTTGTGATTGGAAAATTATTCATAAACTTCTTATTTGTAAAGGCACTTGCACCCCTCTTCACCACTTCTGGCTGCAACTTTGTATCCATACCTTTCTCTGTGCAGATCTTTCTGCTTATGCTCCACATGATGCCACCAGGTTCTCCTCTTTTATAATCTCTTTAAAACAATGCTATTGAAAATGTGCAGACTATTGCTGGACAATAACTTTAAAATATGAAGATGCTCTGCTGTTACCGTCATGTTTACTTCCGTAAATACGGTGACTTTACTCATGTTGTTGTATCTTTATCTTTAAATCCAGCAGGGCATGTTTGCTGTCCAAAACGTTTATACAGGAGATCAGAAACATGTGGTATTTAATTGGAAATGATAAGGAAAAAACAAAAAACAAAAGGATTCCTCAAAATAATCCGAATTGAGCATTATGTCCTGCAGCCTGAACTTAGCAAGTGCTCAATATCCGTCTCTAGTATCAGCCAAGCTAATTTTATCGTCTGGATTGAGTCATTTTGGTCGGTTAAGAAAAAACTTGGTCAACTACTACACGAGCTACAAATGTGAAATCCCCAGCCTTAGTGTTAACCGCATAACCTGCTGGTAGCGCTGGGTCCCTGTTCTCTGTTTTACAGCTACAATTTATTTGTGCTCTCTGTCTGTGTTTGCTGAGAATGACAAGCCTTTCCTTTGGCCATTTAAATTCCTACACCCAAATGTTTAGCATGAAATCATCATTTGATCGAGTTGAACTGGTTTAGAGATTGGTTGGGTCGCCGTCCAATTTGGCAGATAAGCAAAAATCAGGTGACTCTATGAAACCACTAAAAAATGGATATAAAGAATTGTCTGGATTTTCTGTGTGGGCTTCGAGAAAAGTTTGAGCATATGCACCATGTGTGCTTTTCTTTAAAGGAAAATGACTAAAGAAGCCCATGCTGACGGTGAGTGAATTTTAAGAGATAATCTCAAACCACCTGTCTTTGGCAGATACCATGGTGAAACCCAAAATCTCTTAAATGGAATTTTTAGGAATTTATGGCTCCATAATCACAACAAATATCAGTAACTCAAGTTTAATGAGACTTCAGAGATTGAATGAAAATATTGAACTTGAAGAAGCCAAATCACAAAAGAGACATTGGGTGATTTTAGATATCAATGATAGATCGTGACTGGTAATACCATTAGGTATACTAAGTACTCATAATGACCTCTACACAACCAGTTTATAAATCCCTTTTCATGCATTAAAGAGATCATAACTGTTTATAAGAGTTGATTCTGTCAGCAAAAGCACAGGGGTCATTAATGAAAAGTTTTCTAGAGATAACTCAAAGAAATTAGGGTTCACTGCTTCCACAAATCCATCTTCAGGATAAGACTTACAATCTGTTTCTCCTTTATTCGTGTTCCTTTCATTTTTCAGTTCCTGTTGCACTCCCAGAGGGTTAATCATGTGCTGAATGAAGGCTCATAAAATGCTCCAAGGACAAGAGCAAAACAAACAAACTCGAATGAAACCTTGCACACTCAGTAATACATGTTTTTACTTACTTCCAGCACCATCTATTAAACATGCAATACTATACTGGACAGAACAGAAGCATTTCCTGTCTTAAAGAATCAGCTTGTCATATCAAAGAAATTATTTATATTTTATTCTTGACTAGATTAAATTAACATAAATACAAAGCTGTGCCACATTGCCCTTTTTGAGCCTCTTTTAACTTCACTAACATATTAAATATTGTTTACGACAACATGGTGATATACTGATTATTGTAGCATTGTCAATTTGATTCTTAGATTGAATCTCACTGGAGCTATAGTATCTGGAATTTGCATATTCTCTCTTTGTCTATTTGAGCTTTATCAGGATGTTTCAGTTTCTGTCCAAAGATATAAATTTCCGGTTATCTGGATAATTTTGAATTAATTTGATGAGTTTGTGCATCGTTTTCTTCTTTGTGACAAAACGGCACCAGTTTCACATGGAATACTGCACTTCAACACTGATCTGGAAAAAGCAAGTATAGAGTTTGGAAGAATGAATGTTTACTACTGCAAAAAGAAAAAAGTACAAAAATAAAATATGCTACAGTTTTCCTGGAGCCCCCTGTGGTTGCCATGCAACCACATCGTGAAGACTCCAGAAATAGTCTCACATAGTGGAAAACCTCTAAAAGTGTGAATTCAAAGTTTAGCAATTGAAAAATATTTTAAAGCCTGTTTAAGCATTACAGGAAATAACATGTTTGGTCATATGCCAAATGCTAGATAACATTAACAGAAGGCATGGATTGTACAGACTTGTTGAAACAAGACTAGATAGAAAGCTACATAATTAAGCATATTCCATCTTCTTAAAAAAAGTGTTATGGTATTGCATAGAAAATGCTGTACATCACCCAAACAGAAGTACCAGTGGTTAGATTACTAATTAATTCAGCTAATATCAGTAAATGTGATCAGCACTGAAACAACATCTTACATGTCTCAATGCCTTCCATTCTCTCCAGTTCCTAAGAAATGACAGAGTCTGAGTTTATCGCTCTCTTTCTGGCAAAGAAACAGATGTACAACCACCGTAGCAGAATAGTTAATGATGTGAACAATGTAAATCAAACCAAAAGCAATTATTTGCTAATCTCAGTTACTTTTTCGTTCCTGTGAATGAAAAAAGAAAACAATTTATTACTGAAAATTTGAGGGGTTTTTTTTAAATTGAAAATCAATCATTAAATTGATGAGAGAAAACATTTTCAAAAATCAGCATGAGGTCATATTTGTGTAGCACCCCATTCATTTAAACAACATACTGAAACTAAAAAACAAAAAGACAACAGTTGCTGGACTTTCAGAACAGCCATGTTTCTCATTCTTGTTTTATCTGATAGAAATCCATTTTCTCAGCTATTCTGAATCTTCTTGTCATATTAACATTTCGACTAAAAATCTGTCCAAGGGGTACTCTGCTTTTCGCCCAATGGTTGCTGGGATATGCTCCTGCTAGCTGCAACCCTGAATTGGAATAAATGGTATAGATAATGGATAGACGAATATTTTTCATTTCATAGTGTGCCACATGTTTTCAGTGTGTGAGAAATCTGGAATGCAGTCTTATTTTATTGCATAGAAATGCAATACATCAGTCCAAAAGAAGCACCAGTTTTTATAGACCAGATGATACAATATGCATGACTTTCTGGGTGAATTTCAAATTTCAGTTTGCCTCACCACCAAAATGTTTTTTTGACTTTGCTTCAGCCTTGTGTCTAGCCAGGCACAGAGAGAACAGCAGCATGTCTGGATCTGGATGATATGTCTCTTTATTTTGAAGATAGATCTTTAACCTGCCAGGTGGTATGGTGATTCTTGTACACCACTAATTCTGGAAGTGTTTTTAATGCAGGATGTGATGGTGAGCATTCCTCATACCAAGAACGTTTTTATATCCAATTGCAGCAGGAAAATGGAATATTCCCCTTGAACTCTGCGCTGGTATGTCCCCACAGCCCAACAATGTCAATTTACTGTTTTTTTCTAAATTGATCCCAAAGGTGAGTGGGATGTTACTCTCATCTGTCTCTATGATGGATCAGAAACCCATTCAAGATGTTACCTTCCTTTTACCTTAATTCTACAATTAATTGCAGATTTAATGTTACAATCAATTAAAAGTAAAGATCACCCAATATTGTCTTTTTCTATAAAGAATTATATCTGAAACGTAAAAGCAGATTAGTGCAACTTCCTCACTAACAAAGTTACATCACACCCAGGTATTGACACTTGTGCTGCTTTGTTTTGGCTTCCTGCGAGCTGCAGAGGAGGCTTTGAGAGTGGTATACTACAGGAGAGGAAGTTATTCTCTTCAAACTGATTGAGTCATCATTGTCTAATAAATCTTTTGTGACAAATAGTTTTGGTGCTCAAACACAAACTACCTGGTATGAGGTCCATGTATTTTATAAGTATGCAATTGTCAATGTCTGTACATTAAATCATCTTCAATTTCAGATATCTTGCAACTTTATTTCCTCGGTTCCTGTATTATTTGTGTCTGACAGCAATTATTCCTCTAAAGCATGGGGTAGGGAACCTTGGTTCTCATCATGCAAGTTTTCCATATCTCCCTGTTCCAACTGAAACGAATTAATCAATGTGCAGGTCTTGGTAAGCTGTTAGATCCATCAGGTGTTCTGGACCAGGGTTACATGAAAAACCTCCAGGATTCTGACTGAATGTTTGACCATGACCCCATTTGGTGGTTATTGCCAAAAACAGCCCGTTTGATGTATTTAGTGCCTTTTGTTGCACTGAGGTCAAGGTTTGGAAGGCTGATTTTCAAAGGAGTCATGTGGAGTGTCATATTTATTCTACATCTTTCCAATTATGTATTTAGTTTAGTGTAAGCAAACTAACACCTTCAAAGCCTTAGCTTCAGATAGCACTGGCAAAATCTAGAGTAAAAATGAAGTTATATATTTAAAAAAGTATTAGGGTTTAGTTTTAATGTTATTCACAATCTAGGATATTCACATAAGCTTGAAAAAAGGCCTGAAATGCTCCATTGAAAGTCAAAACACAGACTTTGGGTCAGTCAGGGTTGGGTTACAGATTATCATCATACACACAAGGATAGGCAACTATTTTAAATACCATTGGGAAATCATGTGGAAAACACCTGAATCGAATGAATGGGTTCAAAACATGCAAGACAAGGATGGATAGCTGCTTTGAGTGCAGTGCCTTGTGAAGTCTCAAAGCTCGGGGCATCTAATACTGATTTTCAGTTGTGTCCCTTTGCACACAGAAGTGTCACAACATTCTCAAAACCTTGATATTATATTTTCATTGATGTGATTTTTAAATTATTATTAAATTATTTTATGTTATTTAAATTATTTACAATTTCACTCTGGGGAAGATTACTCTTAAATCCTCCACAATTTGTAAATGATTTTTTTTTTTTTTTTTGCATATTTTTTGCTTTTATGCCCAGTCATACACCTGACTGCAAATCATGTAGTTAGTATTAGGCTTTTTATTGCCCGTCCCAAACATTTATTATGTTGCTGTCATCGACTTTAAGCTCAGCTTGTATTTTGCATAGATTTTTGAAATGTCCTATATTTAGGATTTTATGTTTTTTGTTTTCTATTTGATCTTACCATACCTTGGTTCGTGTGATTTGCAAAGTGTTTGCAAAGATTTGCATTCTGTTTTTATTTATATTTCATAGTCTACCAATATTTTGGAATTGATATTTATAAAATATTTTAATGACACTATTTATACATAAATACAATAATTGCTTTAAAACATGTTCAGATTTTATCTGATTGAAAGGAGCAAAAAGCAAAATTATTTTGCCGTAAGGTTGCTGGTAAACACTGCTTGAAGACCAATACAGTGTCAAAAGCACACATCACTCTATCTGTTATCCCCACTCACCTTGTCTGCAGACAAAAGTGAGAAGTGCAAACACACTGAGCAAGACAATATCACCATTTTGTGGTACATGTTGACGTAACTTATTACGTTTATGGTGGTTCTTAAAGTACAAAAGCTAGCTGTGGGTCACACTTTAGACCTGGCAGCATTTTCCACTTTCAAAATACATGGTCAATCTTGTTCTTTCCCTTTCTTTACCTCACAATTTGTTTTTAGAAGTAATGTCAGATACTGGTTTTCTTGAAATGAATGTTTTGTTCTGTTCTCTGCCATTTCACTTCAGAAATGTGGGGCGCCACTGCTCACTCATTTGTTATAAGGCTAGGGCTGTCTCGATACAAAAATTTCACTATCAATATGAATGCTACTTCCTGAAGACTCAAAGAAAACATTTAAAGGAAATGTGAAAAAAACGTGTTCAACAGATGTTGAATTTATTTATGGGTCAACATAAAGAAACGATAGTGAACCTAAGTGCATTTGGTTACTTCAATAACAGTTACTGAATGGAGTATGAAGCAGTATAAAGGTAGCCACAGAAGAGAAAAAAATCATCAATGTGGAAAATTGTTTAATAATCAAAAAGTAGCACCCTGAATCTAAATCAAATTAAATTGTGAAGTACTTGGTACACCTGTATGAATACAGGAAGAACATTTATTCAGGGTGTATGTGCAATAATTTGTTAAATTGTGAATAAATTTTGCAAATACGAATTGAAAAGGAGTTGCAAACATTATCGTTAAGTTACTATGTATCAATGCATTCCAAATGGGGGTCTCTTTGCCATCAGGAGTTTTCGGGGTGATGGTCAGACAGTGCTAGGTCCCTTTCAGTGGGTAAAGATGGGTTTCTTTGTAAAGTCGTCTGTGTTTCCTTGGAAAAACTATTCCACTTTTCTGAAAAAGCACTTCAATAAATTGTCTGGACCAACCACAATCATCTACCCAAAGTCCAGCCATTCATATAGTGTGACATCATCAGCAGATCTGACTACCCGAGCACATCTGGTAGCTAGAGGTTCTGTTTGTGTCAACCCAAAACATTAGGTGAAGGACAGTGTTCAAAGTGCATCTCCAGTGTAAACAACGTGTCTCCAGTGTAAACAGTGGGTGCACCAGGTAGCTGCTGTATGGAGAGGGGCTCCCTGCTGCATTGCCTGTTCAAAAAGGTGATGTCATGCCTTGCTTCTGCTACACCCCAGCTCTGGACATCTTCAGCCCAAATCACCTTCAACTGCCACCAGACTCATCAGCCTGATCACCTGCACCTGATCTTCATTCCCTCAAACCCATATATTCCTCAGCTCACCAGTCATTCCTTTGTCAGACATTGTTGTTACTCTCAGCCTTTTCCTGAACTCAGCTCCTTAGCACCTTTCCCCATTCCCTGGCTCCGACTCATCTCCATGCCTATCTTCCCTTTCTCCCTCGCCTCGACTCCCTGGTTCTGACCATAGACTGTCTCCCAGTTTCTTCTCTGCTTCTGATTTTGACTATGGACTGGCGAAGAATAGCAAACCTGGATCTCCACTAATTCTATGTTTGTCTTAAATAAACATTGTCCACTTGAGTTTCATTCTGTCTCCAGGCTTCCGTATGTTACAGGTGAGAAGCGTCAGGTCCTGTCCATGCAGATGCAGAAGTGGTATTTAAGTATTGTTAAATAATTAACTAGATACTACATTTTTCTATTGATTAGTACCTGGGTATTGATTTCTTTTTTTCTATTTTACAACACTAATAGCGAAGGAGAGCCGAGGTCTCTGAGAGGCTATTGTTCCCTGCCTCCAGATTCCTTTTACCACTGTTTTCCTGTTTGCTAAATAAAGAAATTTACAAATATTTGGCATAACTATATTCTCATGAAGTATGACTTCAATTGGTTTATTGCAATTTATTCATTACAAAAAAGTTAATATCAACACATTTAATCACACTTTGCATTTCAAAAACACAGAACATTTGTCAGTGCACTATTCTTATGACCACTGATGTCATTAATTAACATTTCACAGTTTGGTTTGGCAACTCAGCAATTTTGGTGCTACATTTAACAAGTTTCAAACCCTTGTTACAGTTTTTAAAAAAAGTGACAAGCAACTTTTTCTTGTCACCTCGGGAGACCTTTGAAGACAGACATAAAAGTATAGTTTAGTGTTGAGCAGGCGGCAATCTCTGGCTGCCGATGATGATGCCAAGACGGAAATGGAAATAGTTGCAGTTCACCCCTCACCGCTAGATGACTGGCTCCAATAGCGAGCAATCCCCATAGACTCCCGTGTTAAAATGTCCGATTTCACAGCTGAAATAAACATGTTTACAGAGTGGCTCCAAAAACTGTTTTTGGTTTAATAGGTACAATTTTCCATCATGTAAACTGTGGGGGGTGGTTCTAACGTTTCGGTTTCTATGTTATTTTCATCTTAAATTTAGAGGCGTGTCCTTTTGATTGATGTGTTTTAGAGCAATATCACTCGGACAATCGGACAACCTGGGGTCCATTTCATAAAGCAGGTTTATTGAAAACTCTGAGTTAGTTAACCCTGAAATGAGGCCAACTCAGGGTTTTCAGTTTCAGGAAGAGTGGTCAAATAATATTGAGTAAAAAGGTAAACTCTAACCTGTTTCACAAAGAAAATTTAACCCTGAGTCAGTTGCTGCAGTAAAAGTGTCTCTGAAACTAACCTTGTCAGGAGCAGGTTTTGTGCTTGAAACCCTGGGTTTATCTCAGTCTCCTCCTTTCAGAAGTATGTGCCCTCAATTTCCTTGAATTAAAATCTCACTCACTTTGTCGATCTCATTTTTAGCGGACATAGCATGTCAGTTTATTAACGACCCTATTGACGAAGAGGATGTGCTTCTTCCCAAAGTTAGGTATTCGCCGCAAGATCATGATTAGGGACCGATTAGACTTATTCTCCTGAAAATGTGCTCATAAATTTAATCTCATAGCGAGGAAGGGAGGAAAAAAAAAGTGTGGCCCTAGTACTCCATCGTATAATCACCATAGATCTGCATTAGACCTTCTAATTCCAGCGGGTAAAAGAACAAAGACCTTTTTTTTCAGCGGTTGCCATGGTGACTTGTTTCTGGGTTCCATTGATGATGGCTTTTTAAAGTCTTGGCGCTCATGGTTAACTCGGGGTGAACTAACTCGGTGTTAACTAAACTAACTCAGAACAGCTGTTGTGAAATGGAAAACTTTGAATTTCTCATCTCAGGGATTATCAACTCAGACTTTTCTCTCAAAATTGTTGAACCCTCTTTGTGAAATGGACCCCTGGATTGCTATTTTGGATAAGCTAAATTTCCTGTAACATGATGTATAATCACAATTAGAGAAGAGCTGGAACTGTTTGTTAAAGTATTTAAAACAGTACTTTAACTTTAAGTTCAGTTTTTGCCAAAGATATTGTTAATCTTTTTCTATCTTTTTTATTTAAACTGTAATTACAGACATGTTCCAGACATTAGTAGATGATGAGTTCACAATATTTATGTCTGTTTCTATTTTTTATTCATTTGTCCACTAAAATATATTTAAATAAAAAAATGTTGCTTTTTTAATACAACTTTTTTATGCGACTGGTTTATGATTAATAAAAATTAATGAATTACAAAACCAACATTTAATATTTTTTTTTAATCAAATCCCAACCCTAATATTTTCATCCTCCGTATACTAATTTGTTGTTTTACTACTGCACTTTTTCTCCATAGAAGAGGCAGATGTTCGGCAACATCATGCTGCCTTAATGCCAAAGATATTGATCAGTTTTTCTTGTGCAACAGTAGAGGAACCTAAATGCCATGAATCTTTTTTTTTTTTTTTTTTTTAACTAAATTCTTGAAAACTACTATCTAATCTGGGTACATAAAGAAATGGTATTCTCCAAAGCAGATATAATAATAAAAAAACACACACAACTTTACTAAATACACTCATGAGAGTACTAGTGGGATATAAGTGCATTCTTTTTTGTCTTTGCCACCACTCTGGCAGCACCTGCTGTGACAGGAGGAGCATGTATAATAGATGGGATCATCTCCAGCGTTCATAATAAGACTGAGGAGAACACATTCTCTTTGCCTCAAGAGTTTCAGTCGCCTGGTGGTCCTTACAACCATGAAGCACCACCGTCATGCAGCAGAACATAGGTTCAGAAATACTGATTTTAAACCACTTGGATATTTGTTTTGAGTACTATTCTCACATTTGTTGTGCCATGTCTGTGGCAGCTTGCTGGCAAACAGATTTTAAGCCACCCCAAGACAAACAGATGAAAGTGATATAACATATTTTAGTATTTTGTAGACTAAGTGCTCATGGTAATGTTTTCAAACAATGCCTAATATACAGTATGGACTCTACGCAGTGGGACACTAGTTCTGAAACTTTCGCTGAGAGTAGCTCAGTGTTTAACCAGTCCCTCTGTGCATCCACTTACATTGTTATAGAAGGACACTTTTGAGCATTACTTAGTGAACAGCTTGCCAAGTTTGATTTTGTTGTTTGTATGGCAGCTACTGATTGTGTGAAAATCCAAGCATTAAGCAGAATTTAATGCTTCAATTTAATTATGACAAAACAACTATATACTATGTATATAACTAGACATGTTAAAACAACTATCTTATAAAAACATGGTAGGATCCAGACACAGGCCTGTTCTGATTGGGAAAACATGGTTAGACAATTACTCATATCTAAATAACCACATTTTACACATGTCAAGTGAAAATTGCCTTGAAGAAAAAAAAGCAGATGGGAGATGCTGCCATCTTATTGTAACACCATGTTTCGATATTTGGGCAAAGGGACCTCCTACACATTTTGTAGTAAGAGTGGGTTAAATTTATATGAAGACTCTGGTGTAGGCCTAACTGGTAGAAAAAGAAATACAAATCCATGTTTGTATGTTTGATACAGAAAAGTGAAGTGGAATAGGATGTGACAGGAATCTAGTGAAAGCAATCCTTTTGGAGCCTCGTACCAAGTAAAACCAGGCTTTTCTCTCTTGTTTTGGTGAAGTTAATTATCACCCAGCTCTACATCTATATTAGACTGACTGACTAAACAAAAAATCTTGTTTTTGTCTTTTTAAAAATGCTTGTGATGAATATTTGACCGTCTTTGAGACATAATTTTTCATACGAAAGGGTAAAAGCTCTAGACTAAGGGGCTTTTGTTATACATTGAGTGTTTCACTGAAAATAAAACCCACACTTGTCATGTACACTTTGATTCCTAGAGCATTTCGAACAGAAGATGCCAGCATTAAATTCTGACATAATGAAAGCCCATAATGGCTCTAACACTTCAAATGAAAATGAAGAATTTAAAAGCAGCCCTGAGGAAAGCTGATCAGACTCTGGGAATACAGGAGAAATCAGCTCCAATTAATGCATTGCACTGGAAACGAAAAGTTCTGAGAGACGCATGTGGAGCTAGAGGAGGTAACTAATGAGAGCTAATGACACACACACATACACACCTATAAACACACAAATGCAGGAAGTCAGCCCCGACATAATTGTTTCCTTACCTCGTATTGCATCAAATCTATGAAGGGAGTTGATAGTTTGAAAAAAACCGTGTCATGGTGAAGCAATGAAGCTACAATATATATGTTAATCCTCAGAAAATGCAAACATAATTTGGAGACACAAAACAGTGCCAGAACCTCACATGCTGTAATTCAGGTTCAGTTAACATGAATGGACTGTTTTAATCTTTTGTTCACATGTTTCAGTGTCATTTCACTATTAGAAAGATCATGCCAATACAACATTGCCAATATATTTTTTCAAATCTTTCTCATTTCCAAATGATAACATAGCACTTTTTGACGTTTTTAATTTTTTTTTTTTTTTTACTTTTAACAGAGAGATGATGTAAATCTTTTTTATCAGGTTTATCTGACGGGAACAGAATTTCACGGACATCCGTCATCTTGAAGTATTTGTCAGTAAAAGTATACCTGCTGATGGTTTATGAAACCTCTAGTAGTCCAACAACTTCAGCTGAAAATAGCCAAATTATATATATTTAATCATGTCTGTGTTTTTTTTCCCTGTTTATAGTTCTGGCTTAGGAAACATTTTGGCCTTGCTTCCTGATTAGAAATAAAACTTTGGTCCTTGAGGGCTACTGTCCTCACAACTAATTCCACCCAAATGAATCAGACAACTTCTTGTCAAGCTCTTCACAATGTCCCACTGATTGAAGTCAAGTGTGTTGAAGCAGGAAAACATCTAACACCTGAGGCACAGTAAACCCCTCTAAGGACCAGAGTTTGAGATCTATGTTTTAGTATTTGCCCCCTTGTCCATTCAGTTAAACTTAATTCTTGTTTCTGTGTCGCAACAAATCTTCAGTTCTGTTTGCAATACCAGCTCCTCAGCAGTAATCTCTCCCTCTGTTGAAATGTTCAAAGTTCTTGCTTGCTCATTGTCAGATCCCTGTTGTAACCTGTTATGTCTACTAGCATTGTGTTCTTCCTGTTTTAATCACTTAGTTGCTTGGTTTACCTCCTACTGCAGCGCTTTGTGTTTGATCACAATGAAGACGTCAGTTCCATCTTCTGCCTTCTGTAATGCTGCATTGTGGACCTTCATTCTGCCATGTTTCATGACACATTCTGTAAAACTGATTCGATGATAATTTATGATAATAAATACACATTTATTAACAGTAATGACAATGATAACTACCCCACTCCCCCACCTTCAGGATAATTGCAATGAAACAAAAGATTAAATAAATTAGCATAATAATAAAATGTATGAATAACACCTGGTCAGACAGGTTGTGATTTTCCTCCATGTGTTGCATCTATGTGTCTGGATCATAGCTGTGGGCCAGCTCAGTGATGTTCCATCAAAGTTTGAAATCCTGATTGTAATATAAAAACAAACGACTTTCATTTCAATACACATCCAATTCTGATTCTTAGCATCCAAAGAGTCTTTTGACACATTGGATGCTCAGATTAGATGCATATTCCCGCTGTGTCTGTGGAAACCATTCAGACTGGTGTGAATGTTCTTCAAATCATTAAAAGGCTTTGCATCTATTTAAGCATACAAAAAATCAATTGAGGCAGAGTCTGTGTGTCATTTGTGTGACTCACTAAAGGGGGTGATACTGCAGGTTGCTGGAAGACTTATTTGGGAACAAACAATGAAAAGAGAAAGCAGCTGACAGAAACATTGAAGGTCTTCTCTTGCTTTTTACCACCAACCCTAGCACAAGAAATGCAATTCAAGAAAACCAAACTCTAAAACTAGCTCGTTTTTAAAACAAAGCTATTCGAGCTAGAAAAATTATTACTGGCTATGCAGCCAAACAGATACACTCGAATGTCCAAGATTTCACCTGAGGACACATTGAAAATAACCCCAATTAAACACAACAGCTGTAGTGTCAGAGTGAGAAGGAGAGGGAGACAGTGTGAGAGAGCATGTGTATGTGATTGCAAAAAGACGATCCAATGCCAAGCTCAGTAAAATCACAAAGACACGTTTCATGCTTCATGCCAGTAAAAACAGCCACATGGAGATTTGTTCTTTTCATCATCAATCATAACTCCATTACAGACAAAAATACATGTTGTACTTGCTTTATGTGATCCTTAAGACCACCCTGTCTTATCCACCTAAAAGGCTCTGTTTGCATGCATCTGGAAGGAAGCGTCTTTGTACAAGCGGTGCATTTATAAAGAATGGCAACCACTTTAGAAGTGCAACAAATTCTATCTAGATAACAATATTTCTGACCTCTCCTCACATCTCAAATACTTTTCACTTCACTCACCATCTTTTTAGACAAACAGGAGCGCACTTAAAATTGCTTTCCAGTGTTTCCCACCCTCTGTATATTTTCAAGGATGTAATGCCTGTGCACTTGCACACATGTTTTGGGGTCAAAAGAAAACTGGGATCTAAAACAATGTTTTGTTATTTTCTATGTGATGTGTGTATGATGTACAGGTAACACCAGACTCATTCCATATGACAAAGTTAGATTGTTTGAAAGACACCTTATTGTCTCAAATACTATGGACAGTGAAGCTGTGCATCATAATAAACAAATCTAAGTTGAATTGCAACTCATGAGTTTCCCACACCATTCTCATTGACAGATTAGTTGCCACTGGAACATGTAACATTTTCCTGGACTGGTTTGAATCATACATTTCTGGCAGCATTCAGGTTATTCAAATAAAATCATTTGCATCCAAACACCCTCCATACAGTACCTCCATAAACTAAAAATGGTTCAAAGTTCTGTGGCTCATGTCATTTCCTGATTCCTCTTAGTCTTTGGACTTCTCTTCCACTAAACATAAAACCATTCTAGTTCTCTTACCTTCTCCATATCCAGTCTTACCACATACTTATTTAGACAGCCACACTAGTTTTAAACCAATTGACCGTACTCATGCAATATATAT
>JBAMHX010000013.1:3825338-3838083 GCA_037177515.1 Pseudomugil tenellus
TGTGTGTGTGTGTGTGTGTGTGTGTGTGTGTGTGTGTGTGTGTGTGTGTGTGTGTGTGTGTGTGTGTATATGTATGTATATGTGTGTGTAGTTGAGTAGGGTAAAATGCGATGCAAAAATGCAATTATTTAGTGAATTTAAAAGATTTTTAATGGATTTATTAAAGTCCTGTAGTACTGCTGTGCAAGTCCATGTTTACCAAACTGTGTTTCATAGCTACAACAAGTTTAGAATGTTACGGCAAAAAGATGTAAGTGTGAGAACATCTTCCTGGTAGCCACATACTTCCGTAGTTCCATGATATCTAAAACAAATGAACACAAAACTAACACGAATACTGACAACTAACAAAAAGCCAGTCATTCAGGGGTGGTGAAGGAGAGGTATTTATTATAATGGATTTATTGCGTATTTTGGTTTAATTTTTAAACATAATAAAACATGATAAGTTTCATTTTATGAAAGATTTAGTGAGACATAATATGTGGATTTACTACTGTTATTTATAAAAAACCAAACAAGATCATGATCAAGCCCAAAGGGAAATTAGGGTTGCAGTGGTTAGTCACAGCCTTACATCAAGGAGGTCACTGGTTTGAGCCTTGGCTCCGCCGGTGGGCATTCCTGTGCAGAGTTTGCATGTTCTCCCCGTGTAAGCAGGACCTCTCCGAGTACTCCGGCTTCCTCCCACCATCCAAACAGATGCATGTTAGGTTGATTGTTGATTCTAAATTGTCCTCTAAATGTGAGTGTGCCTGGTTGTTTTTCTGCTTGTTCGTCTCTCCGTGCTGCCCTGTGATGGACAGGCAGCCTGTCCAGGGTTTACCCTACCTTTCGTCAGATGACTGCTGGGATAGACTCCAGCTACCTGTGCCCCCGAATTGGATGAAGCGGTTAAGGAAATTGATGGTTGGATGTATGTGAAATTACAACTCCTGCTATTAACAATAAATTTTCTTTCATCATTTTCAGGTACAGTTACAGTGCCTGTGTGACTGTGGGTGTGTGTCATGGAAATAAATTTACAGTAAAGTTCCCCAGTGAAAGTGTTTCAGAAAGGAACAAAAATGTTTTGAAATACAGGCTGTATTCTATTGCAAAGAGATGTACAAAGCATATTCACTTCTTAGAAAGATGAATAGGATGATGATTTTAATAGGTTTCCTGTTGGACATGAACATACTTTGCTTGTAAAACACAAATAGATGGTGAAAAGGGAATACAAATAATTATCATCATGAGTATCATGAGTCCACAGACTCATGATCCTCATCCTCATATGCCTTCCACAGCCAATACTGTAAAACTGATCCCAGATTGTACCAACAGTCTTCTTTTAGAAGCCATTTAACAACTGTTAATTAGAGCATCAGACCTGTTGAGGAACAGGAGGGTCAAAACAGCATTTTCATTAGAAGTAACCTAATTAATTGTGAAATTAAAAGACACATTGCTGATTATAATATGAAATTCAGCAATTACCCTACGCCAAATCAGAGTTGCAAGACAGAAAATGCATATGTGCCTATGTGACCAATAAGAGAGCTAGGTACATGCATGTTATTGGTTTAATTTGGTTTTCATGTCTCTTTCATTGCACTTCCTGCCCCACAGATATCATGTACTGATGTTTTCTGACTCTTTTTACACTGATTGAACTATATTCTATAAGACATCAACAATGCACCCTGTCACTCTTCATCATATGTAAATATTTAACAAACATTAAACAAAAAACAATGAGATGACTTTTAATATAAATAAGCAATCATTAAAAAAATACATTACTTCAAAAGAAGGATAGAGGTTTTTAATATGAACAAAAATGACTAATGTTTAATAATTACACTTAGTAGTATTGTTGTTGTTATATAGTAGTATTTTCTTTGTATCTTTTGCTACAATCACTCTTGTAAAATGGCAGATGAGACTGTATTTCTTTCTTGTAATCAAATAAAAATTTATATTTTGTATGTTGCTTTTAAATCATTTGACCAATTTTTTTTTTTTTTTGCTACTTTTTTGTGTCGATTACTGTTTTCATTGTTTACTGTTGTAATTTTTTGTCATTTAATTTTAAAAGAAACATTTTTGGAACTGACTTCTCCATTAGAGACAATGAATAAATTACTTGATCAGACTTGTTTTGCATTGAGTGTTGTTTTAATGTGACATGGCAGGTGTCAAACTTCTCAAATTTTGGAATGTCAAACTTCAATTTCTTTGAAGTTTAAAAATGGGCTTTCATGTGATTAAGAGTTGTTACAGTTAGATACATATAGTATAAATTAATATAAAAGAAAAAAACATTATTTTAATAGTATTCACCATGAGCACATTATATATTTTATATACACTTATAACCCAAACAAATAGTTTTAATATACAGTGTATCTTATGTGTAAACAATAGTGTGATTACAATTAGTGTGAATAACAATTTATCCCCCCATTGTTCATACATTTTCACCTTCATTTAAATCTTTAGAAGTTTTGACAAAATGTATAATGTGTTGTTGGTATCTGCCACATAAAGTGTAACTGCAGATTATACAGGGAACATTGTTAATATTGAGTTTAAGCAGAAAAATAGACGAAAATAATACTTCCACAGTCTCAAAGAAAAACTGTAAGGATGGCTGAAGACACAACCAGAAGAATGACACTCGGTCCAGTTAGTAAGGCACTGTTGCTTAGGACTTAATTGAGTAAGGCACTGTACAACTGATGGTTAATTTGATCGATCATTGTCTTCAAGTGCTCAATTTGTAAGGCAGTGTAGTACAGGTATTCACTAGGTAAGTCATAGTTGCACAGGTCTCCTGTGCAACAAATAGACCCCCAGCATTGGTCCATCACCGCGCAGCCCTTGGTCACCTTATCAAACTCTGCAAGTAAGCACAGGTAAATTTAAGAAGAATCTGAGAATGATTACAAAATACATTAGTCTTTTTTATATATATGTTGATATTTTCATTAGTATTCCTACTCACTTCAGCTTGTGAAAGCAACTTACCGACATGGTGAGTGAAACATACACTGCTGGGGTGGTCAATACACAATTGGGTGTTATTGCAGAATCTAGGATCAGTTCCTGTGCATCTGTAGCACATCAATCCATCAGCTAAACAAAGACACAAAACACAAAGTTCTCAACTCAAACCACAAATAAGGACACATTTTACAGTTAGATTACTCATTGGCTTTAGTTATGACTAATTAATCATTACATAAAAGTTAAGTAGTTCAAAAAGGAATTTCCTTGTCATGTCACATGTCAGAGCTCTGCTAAAAGCTAACTTTGGCAATATGGTGACATATTACACACATATACTGTATATATAAATATATACATATACACAGTATTTCCTTGCCATGTCACATGTCAGAGCTCTCTGGTTGCATTTTACACCCACACATGTACTGTGTGTATATATGCACTATTAGTCAAAAGTATGCCCTGATCCAAAAACGCTGTTAAGATGCTCTGTTCTGATGCAATAAGTAGCACCTATTTAAACATCACTAATTTACTTTCTTGGAAACAAATGTGTAAAAAGATTAAAATACAAAACATTTTCTTACCCACAGATAACGCCACAAACAGGATCAGAACTCCATAAATCTGCATCATGAACTTAAAGTGTTAATCTGACTTGTGGGTGGAAACGTTTGAGCAAAGTCTGAGTAGAGTTAAACTTCTTTTGCTTTTAAATTTCAGGATTTGCATTTTCATAAACCCCTCCCTCACCACCTTTGAATGACTGGCTTTATGTTAGTTGTGAGTTTTCGTGCTACCACTCTGTCTATTTGTTTAGAAATTCTGGAACTAGGGAAGTAAGTGGACCATACCAGATATATGATGCCATAGTTACATAGTTTTGCTGTAATATTTTGAACCTGCTGCAGCTGTGAAACAGGGTTTAATAAACATGGGCTTGCATAGCAACAAAAGTACTAGGAAATTTTAATAAATGATTAAACAAATATAAAGAAACAATGAAAAATAAAAAAATAAAAATTTTAGGTCATAAAGGCTTTAAAAGAATGTTGCATATAAAAAGGATTGGAACTGCAATACTCTCTCCAGTGTTTGTCATGATCCTGCTGCATTCTTCCCAGTCTGATTGCTGATCATCATCACCTGTTCTGCTGCCTATTTAATCACCTGCTCCAGACTTTCCCAGTGTGAGATTGTTTGTCTTTCCCACAGCCTTTAAGCCTTGTATATGTGTCCTAGTCATAGTGATTACCTTATTTTGACCCTACCTGTCCCTAACCTCTGGGTTTCTGATTCATCCTAACAGTGTTCCACACAAAGGTCCTCAAAAATAAAAGACAAAAATTACCACGGCAAAAATTATAACAGTACTTGATGGAAAAAAGTATAAAAAATACTGTTCAAATGAATTATTGAAGACATGACCTTTCATTAGGTAAGAAAAAAAATAAAATCTCAGCAAAAGGAACAAAAGAATATTTGCTTAAACAATACTACTAAGACTAATTATTAAACTTCAGCCATTTTTGGCCATATTAAAAACCTGCATCTTCTTTCAGAAATATGTGTGTGTATGTATATATGTGTGTTTTAAATTACAGCTAATTTTCAGTAAAAGTCATATATTTGTTTTAAACTATAATGACTTAAATGTAATGTTTGTTAAATATTTACATTTGATGAAGAGTGACAGGCAGCATTGTTGTTGTTTTATGGAATATAGTTAAATCAATGTAAAAAAAAAAAAAAAAAGTCAGAAAACATCAGTTCATATCTGTGGATCAGGAAGTATCATGAGTCTCTGGGCTCATGACACTCAGTTGTTTCTCTTCCATTTTGATTTTATTTAATTCCAAATTTCTTTCCATGACACATATCCACAGTCACTTCATTTGTTGTGACATTGTGATTATACCTGAAAATGATGAAAGAAAATGTATCATTAGCATTAGTCATAATTTCCTGTTGTGCTTTAAAGTGATCTTGTTTGGTTTATCAATAATAATGGCAACAAATCCAAATATTATAACATTTGACTAAATATTGCATAAGATGAAACTCAATATGTTTAATTATGTTTAAATAGAAATCAAACTGTGCAAACAAAAAAAAAACTGCCCTCTTATCGAAACACAAAAATACTGCAGGTGATAATGTTCTTGCCTACAGTTGAATTCAAATGGTTTGTCTGCATTTACATATTTTTCCCGTATTAACATATTTCCTTTTCAAGTTTTCACTGCTCTAAATTCTTATTGACTGTCAGAAAGGCATCTGTGTTTATTTATAAACTATTCTGTTACCTAATACATTTTCTAGAATTTTGGAGAATTCTGGAAGTAAAGAAAGAGGAAAGTAATTTGTGAAGTGTGTTTATCCCCAGCTTTTTGAACAGCAGCACAACTCTAGCTGTTTTCATTTAGTGAGGAATGAACCAGTTTGTAATGATAAGTTACATTAAAAAGATTAGGCCCCAAAAAGTTTCCTCAGTTCAAAATTAACTACATTATTATTTTTTTTAACCACAGTTTATCTTTTTCTCAACCCTATCAATGTCAAATATCACATACACATTTGTCAACATATTAATCCACCTCTACATCTAAAGTCACCAGTTGGTCCAAATATATTTAGTTCAGTTTGATTCACGTTGCAATTGGAAACATGCAGGGCTGTTTTATGCTCTATTCTCTGAGGTAAACAAAGTAGGTTTAGTCAAACAAAGTTAACATGTTTTCAAGCCAGGTATTTATGAGTGTTATTGCCATAGTTAAACGATGAGACATCTTGTTTTCTATGGACAGAACCAAAGAGAAGCATGTAGAGCAGTGTAGATGACCGTTTTTCCTGTCAAGGACGAGGACACTGTTTTTTTTAGATTGAGATGAATATAAATTTAATAATGAAGAATAAAAGAAGTTGAACATACATTAAACATTAAAACGTGAAAAGACAAAACATTAAGGCATACAGACATGGTACGAGGTTATAACCCGGGGAGAATCCCTCCAGAGATCTGTGATCACACAGAAGTCTGGAACTATTCTGCCCTAGTCAGATAGGGGAGCTTTGTTTAAAGACGTGTGTCAATCTGAGGCCTGTTCCTAAACATTTTCCTGATGGAAGCACGCCGGCCTTGCAGATGGTTTACTAAAGGTCAGAATGACATCAGTTTGGAGCCTTATGGTCAGACCTTTCAACTAGACATTAATTAAGAGCAAGTTAATTAAGCTAATACATGAAATTACTCTGCAGCAGAAATAACATTGGTTTCAGTCTGGAACTATGGAGGACTCCACTAGAAAAGGTGGCTGAAGAAGATATAGACACAATAAAAGATAAATATTTTGAGTTAAAGTTTCAGTTCATAAAGGCTTTAAAACAACGTTACATTTTAAAAAGATTGAAACTGCTTGAATAATTCTCTCTCGGATGTTTTAGAACTGAAGTTTTAAAGATGCATCCAACATTTGAGAAGGTGGACTCGAGCTGAGGAAACACAAGTCAGGTCAAGTAATTTTATTATTGTCCCTAATGAGAAGGTCAGTTCCAATAAAAAGAGGTCCTCAGAAAAAAAGGATTACAACGGCCACATAAAAAAGGTCAAATAAATTAAAAGCAACATACAAAACATACACAACATACACAACTCTAAGTAGTTTACAAATAAGAACTAAAATTACACATTCTATTTTACAAAAATGCTCAAGCAAAAAGAATGAATATTATAATATCTGACTAAATGTTTAATGAGGTAAAACCTAACATGTTTGTTTAAAAAATTAAACCAAATTATGCAAAAATCAAAAACACTGTACTCCCATCTAAACAGAAAAAGGTTGTATGTTGTTGTTTTTTTTTGTCTACAGCTGACTGAAAATTATTTGTCTGCATTTACATGTTTATCCCTGCACTTACATATTTCCTCTTATGTAAATCATAATATCCTAATCAACAGGAAATAATGACTTATTTACTTATTCATCCTACACGTCTGCACCAGGAATCTGTGTCCAGCAACCTGAACTGGTCATGTATTGGCTGTTCTGGGTCAGGATCAGTCTAACTTTACTCACTGACCTCAGCTTGTGTAGATTAATTGATTTATTTAACCCGGTACCAGCTATTTTACCCCCCCCCCCCCCCCCCTCCCTGATAATCACCAACACCTTCTTTACACATTAAATGAATAAACTAGCAGATACCCAGTAAAGGAATCAGTTAAGACTCGATACACCAATAATAAAACATTGTCATGAACGTAAAATCTACATTAAAAACATAAAGCTTTTGCTAGAAATACATAATCAGTGATGAGCCTTCTTACAAAGTAAATGTCATTGAATACTATTACAATCCATTTCACCTGTGTCTCATTTTGTTTTCTGAGCATTTATACTCCCTGGTTTTATATTTCATTACCAGTTTACTGTTGCATTTTCCATGTTGTAGTACCACTCGTTATGTTGTAGTTAAAATAAGATTTTCTGCATTTGACCTGCATTGTGCTTCTTCATCCTGCCAGTTGGTCTGCGTTCGCATCCACACTTGCATATCCGTAACATCTAGAACCTTTTGTGATGATTCTGCCAATGTTTTCCTCCTTTCATAGATCTTAAAAACCTGAATGTTCTCTACAGACCTGAGCTCTTCTGGCACTACATGTACAGTAGTACACTACATGTACATCTACTGCTGTCCTCAACCATCCTCCCATTCTTTCTCCAATGCTTTGAGACAGATGTTATTTAATGTATAAACAAATTTTTATCTTGTTGAATATGCAAAACGTCTCTACAAATGTTTGTCATCTCATTACACTACAATATTCTAACAAGCATCTACTTCTACATTAAGAGTAGAAAGACAATAAAATAGGACATGCAACTCCTAACTATTCATACTCAGGATATTATTACTGCTTTTCATCTTTATTTGAAAAGAAAAAAAAATGTTATAAATAGAAGTTGGCAAAACAACCATAGTAACTGAATAATTACAATAGTCACTAAAAAAATTACACCATTCTTAGTTTTATACACTTTTTAAGCAAAAACGAAAAGAGCATGTACTCAATACAATAAAGAAGTCTTATTTTCTTCTGGCAGACAACTTTAGCAAATTAATGCAAATATTTGCGTATTTAACAAATAACATTCTGCAGGCATCTCTTTGGAGTGTGTTTTAAAATATCTTCGTGCAAAAATAATTTGTAAATAAAATATCTGCACACAAAGATACATCAGAGGAAGCTTCTATATATAAGATTTTAACATCTGGGATCATATGGTGGCAATTCAAAATATATTATTATATTTACAACAATATATCAAACTCACCAAACACTTAATAACAAACAGCAGAGGATCAATTGATCCTATTAGCTTGTGACAGACCTGCATAGAATTACATCATTGTCTTATAACTGTTTATAAGCATCATCCAGATTCTTCTGTTAGTTATGTGCTTCAGTCTCATGCTCACAATCACAGTATAAGAACAGACAAAGTCATGCACTTTGCAAAGTTGAGGTTTAAGATGTCAAGCTACGATACATGAAATTTATCAATGTGTGAGGAAAGGAGTCTCTTAAGAATATTATTTACCTTTACTGATATCAAGACAAGTTAGTTTTTGTTGATAAGGCAAATCAAGTCACAAGGCTGATGTGAACAGCTTGACATTCAAACAGGACATAAGATAACCCATTAGCAGTAGTAAAGTATTTACATAAATACTTCCTTTTAAATGAACCCTGAGCAGTGAATTTGACTTGTGCAGATGAAAATATGCACATTTTCCACATTTTGGCACTAAAATGTTAGTGTGGCACAACTGTTGACTTAAAATCAACTAGGGAGGATGTTTGTTGACAAGTATCTAAAATCACATATATGTCCAAATACACATTAATCAACTTCTAAATTCAAATGAAAAAGTTAAAACTTAAATTTTACGATGACTAACCTTTTTTACATACAACTGAGGAAAATGCAAATTAATAATTTTCCGTTAAGGTGCTTTATAAGATAAAGAGTTCAGCCAAACCCTCTATGCAGATGTTTCCATAACTGGGCACATTTATTGCCTGGTCAGAGCCGGACCCCATCCATAAGCAGGAAAGATGCCTATTAGTACATCTAGGGCAAAGTTATCTAATTCACCTTCACTAAAGATCACAATGAAAATTATGAACAGGCTAGCAGCTATTATAGCCTTTAGCATATCATACAGAGGGTCTGCATAGAGAACGTGGAGGGTCTTTGTAAAAGCAGTGGAACGTTTTCATAGCAAGTAATTGTGAAATAAAAATACACATTACTGAATTTTATTTTGCCGTGACCCTTTGGAGCAAGGAAAACCAAATTAAACCAATAACATGCATGTAACCTGCTCTCTTATTGGCACACTTGCGTTTTCTGTCTTGCATCTCTGATTTGGCGCAGTATAATTGTTGAATTTGAAATTTTATTTAGCAATCTACATTTTAATTTCACAATTAATTCTAATGAAAATGCTGTTTTGGTTTTTCAGAGACCACCCTGGTTCTCCACAGGTCTGATGCTCTTACAGTTGTTAAATGGCTCCTCCTGGTGGTACAATCTGGGTTCAGTTTTACAGTGTTGGAAGGCACATGAAGCTGAGGATCAGTTTTATGATGCAAAAAGAATCAGAAGTGAACTACCTCTTAGGGGAAATGGCTTGACAAAGCAGGTTATTATTCACACAAATCAGAATTCCCTTTTGGAAAGCATACATTCCTCTTTTTTATCTTAAGATAACATAATTGTGCAAACAGTACCTGTGTGTAATTCTCTGTTTTTACTTTTTTATGCCTTCAGTGAACCCCTAAAAAAATAAGCGATCTCATCCAGGTCCACAGAGTAGTCAGTGAGGTAAATGGGTGTTTTGTCAAAATGTTCCCCCTTATAGCTCGTCCATTGCCCTGCAGGCAGGTAGATATCTCTTTCTTGTTTTCCAGACTCCAACACCGGAGCCACCATCAAGTCATCCCCAATCAGAAACTGGGAGTCAATCTTATAGGCTGCCTCGTCGTCATTGGCGATCCACCACAGGGGCCTTATGATGGGGTCTCCTGTAGAAAGAACCTCACCAGCCAGTTCAAGAACCCTTGGAGCCACCAGAGTTTCATGGAGCTCAGTGAATTTCTGTGCTATCTGTACAACCTGAAAAAGAAAGTAAATCATATTTGTTATCAGCATGGAAACAGCCTCATGTCTGCTTATGACTGAGTAAATGACACATCATAACTTTCTGAATGACTTCGAGTTAGAGTTAAAGTGAAGCATATAGGAATAACTAAATTATTACCTGTCACACACTGCATAGATCTCCATCAATGTTCAGATCAGTAAAATTTAAAAAAATATGATTAGAATTACAGTTAAAATATTTGTTATTTTTCCTGCAGGAAGGGTAGGACAAATTGAAATATGTTTTTAAAAAAATACCTAGTTAAGGGCTTAAAATGCCTACAAATATAACAAGATGTTAGGAAAAGAAAAAAAAAATCTTCATGACAAAAAAACCCCCATTCTCCACTACTTAAAAAACTACTTTATTGCAGCGCCCTCTAGCGGTAGAATAAAGTAAAATTCTTTAAAAGAAATTAGATTTTTTATATATACATATATATTCTTGTGTGTAGTTGAGTGATTATATTCTATTTCAACATTTCACTTGTTTTTTTAATTTTTATTTTAGTCCAGTGTTTGTTATGTTATCTTTTCTCAACATTAGTTTGCATGGTAGAGATATGCATTGATTCCATCCAAAAATATGTCTGTTTTGATCAAATAAAAATTAAAGCACCACACCAAATACTAGTCTCTCTATGGACAGAATTTAACAACAGGTAAAATTAAATATTAAAAGTCTGTAAAGTACTTCTAAGTTACTTCTATTTATTTATTTGATTGTCTGTAAAACATCTTCATTATTATTTGTTCTGTGTTTGTTGAGCTGACCTCCTTGTCATAGGCCCATGGTGGTATAGAGAACTGCATGGCAGGCAGGAAAGCAGAGAGTTCCAGCCATCTGATGTATAGTTCTCTGTCCGGTAGACCATTTGTACCATTTATCCCTCCTAAAATATAAAAAAATGTTATACTGCAGACTAAAAACACAACAAAGACCAATATGTGCCATGAAGAGACAACTTTCAGCTCTAAATCTTTCTGATAACATCTTCTGAAGTTACCTACCAGAAGTGTGGTTAGGGTATGCATTCCCTCCTATCATATCAGGTAAGATAAACTGGTAGCCCAGAATGCTAATGGTCAGAACAGTTGGGATGATCGACTTGAGGCCCAGCTCATATCCCCACAGAGAGTCTCTATCAATGATCCTGAAGAAGCAAGAAATATCTTGACTCTGGTAACCCACACGCAGCTCAGCACGCTCATTGAACGGTATGGCCATCTCTGTGTAGCGCCGGGTGAAGGTGGCAGGGTCAGACAGTGGGACCAGGGTGCTAAACTGACGGGGGAGATAGCTTGTCTCTCCTGCATCAAACTTGAACGAAGTAACGTCATAGCGGATTTTGAGCATGTTTAAGTGAGACAAGTACCACTCTCTGGCTTCTTCATTGGTGAAATCTAAGATTCCTCCAACCCCATTCCACCACCGAACCAGAGCAGGCAGCTCACCGCTCGGCTCTCGAACAAAAAGTCCTTTCTCCACGGCTACACCAAAGTTAATGGAGTCACAGTTGATAAATGGATGCGTCCACAGCGTCACATGAAATCCATCATCCTTAAGTTTCTCAAACATGCCGCTGGCATTGGGGAACTTCTGTGGGTCGAAGTCAAACTCTCCGTAGTCGGTAGTGTAGCGATCATCTAGTTCCAAATGGGAGCACGTGAAACCATATTCAGTGATGTCAGAGGCATACTGCAGCACCTTCTCCTGAGTTATAGCTGTCTTGTGAAGAGCCCATGTGGACCATACTGGTTTCATGAACACCTCTGGAGATGGGACTTTGATGGGCTTGGGGAAATATTGCCGCACCTGAGAAAAATACATATGAATATAAAAAGTATAGTTTGTTTGTTTTTCTGAAGGCCACACAAACAATATTTAGCAGATTATTCATGTTTAAAGGATCAGTTAGGAAACATGTTAAATATGTTTGTTGGCTTTCTTCAAGAAGCTTATTAGCCAAGTAGTGGTGACGGAAAGGGAGGCAATTAAGATCCCGTTAAAAAACAATAAATTTCATAATAGATTGAAAGGCCAGAAAAAAATGGCCAAGAAACATCATTGAAAAGCAAAGTTTAAAGGGGAAATTTCCAAAATATTACAAATTTACCTGACCTGTGAAAGTTGTGAACGTCAAAACTCCAGTATTATGTTTTTGAAATCATTATACTGAATTAATTTTCTGATATATTTGACATTATAAGGACTATTTTCTCATGATAACAGGGTAATTTATCTCATTGTCCCAAGATAGATTAACAGATGAGGAAAGATGTGACTCCTGTCAGAGAGGAGGACTTACTAATCATTGTGTATCTGTGTAATTATGTGAAACAGTGATCTGCAAACCTTAACCGTTGTTTCAACAAGTAGACACATCACAATTTCAAGCAGTTTTAGAGACTCAAGAGAAGTAAAGTTGGATATATAGATCAATGATGGATGTAATTAACCCTTTGATGCACAACATATGCACACCCCTTTAAATGCACAACATGGGTCAAAAATGACTCCCATCAGTTTC
>JBAMHX010000013.1:3838183-3855140 GCA_037177515.1 Pseudomugil tenellus
GTGTTATTGCAAAGATACAGATGATAAAAACTTGGCTGGGTCACTTTTGACCCATGTTGTGCGTCAAAGGGTTAAATCTAATGTGTTCAAGTTGCATCTATTGCTAACTCAACTATACTGAGACATCTTAGGCCCCCTCAAAACAGTTAGTGTGGTAGTAGAGAGGATGTTTTTATCTGTCTTCCATGTGGAAGAACAGCCTTCCGTGACAAATTATCTCTTTATCAGACGAAAAACTCATAGTTATCTTATTACCTCAAGATAATGTTGTTATAAAGACACTCCAGAGGGAGATAATACTGCCCTCTGGATCAAGCATATGTTTATACACCATGTACTCAACAGCTCTAACACAACCAAAAGCAACCAAATCCTCAATGCTCCACATATTTCCGAAACGACCACGAGGTGGCAGCAAAGTGCTAAAACATTGGGACATGTTTTTCAAAGCTACAAAAAGCAAAGTATGTCCAGATTATACGTTTTTAACTCTTTGGGGACTGGAGTCTTTCTCTGCCATGAAATGGTCTAGGATGTAACTAATTTTTTTAACAATTTTGTTTCATACAGATAACACAACTAAGAGAGAGCATGCTACTAAACAGATGAACTGACCTTTTAGGTGAAACTTTTACATATCATATGAACTAGTTAGATTCCTCTGCTTCCAAACTGACCAGTAGTATGAATGGTATTGTTCTTGTCCAAAAATGAGAAATTATTTTCAATTACAATAAATTCTGAAGTATCAACTATGTCCTGCCAACACCAAATACCAGAGGGAGATTATATTTTCAAAATATGTTTGTCTAAATATGTTTGTTAATTACTGTAAGAGCACATACAGAAGTATACTGAAGAGACATCAATAACCAGTTAATTAGATTTTATGACATGCTGTGACTAGAAGATAGGAGACTTTTTGGTCCTGTGTTGTTGGATCAGTGAGGATCATTGTAGTTGAGATTAGACATCAGTTGCATCTCCTGGTTAAGATTTGCAGGGAAGTTGGTCTCTTGTATAGCTGTTTCCTGAAATATCCTAAAACTTTTTAAGTGCTTAATATTAAATTCTGTAAACTGAAAACTTGTTTATGTATCCTGCTCGTCTACACTCACCATGTATTTATGAATGGAAGTAACATCTGACCCCACACAGACTCTGTAGCTGAGTTGAGGAAAAGCCTGCTGTCCCGTCGATGGTCTGAAAGGAGAATTCTCATATCGGGCCTGAAACCTCAGAGTTCTGTTCTTCTCGGACCAACCTAAATGAAACGGTACTGAGTCATTAATCTTGATTGCGGTTGCATTCGACGAAAGCCAATATCGCTCAAGGATTCCACCAAAAGCATTCCGATTGGAGTACACATCACTGGTGATGAAAGGTCGCGGTTCCTCTTCACCTTGGATCCTGATAGGCCAGTACTGTACAGCTGTTTCTGCCCCTCCATACCAGTGAGAGTTATTATAGGCCATTGCATGTTCTACCAACTCTTTCTTTCTAAGTTCCTCCCAGCGAACACGGTAACACATCACAGTGTCTTTTAGTCGGACTGTCTCAATGAAGAAGTTGACCTTGCCAGTATATGACTGGGTGCAGCTCAGAAAACGTCCTTCTTTTGAGCAAGAGTCCAGATCCAGAGTATCAGACCTAAGGCAAGTGGAAAAAGAGACAGAAAAAAAAGGAACAAATTGATTACAGCACAAAGCAAGCTACTGTGTCCATTGCTGAAAATGGAACAAGCTTGTTTTAGTGATACAATTAAAAAAATAGAAGCTTTTTGATGCTCCACATAAATACGTCTATTTCTATACAAGCGCAAAGGCTTAGCTGTGGCTATTTTAGTCTACATGAGTTCTGCTGATAATGGACACAACTAAATCAGGTTCCCCTCAGGGTCTCATCACATGTCTGTCTCAACTGGTTTTCCATCCATAAACTGCACAGACAGGCTCTCAGTATGGGCCAGCACACAGAGACACAACTATACTGAGCCTAGCAAAGTTTTTTTTTATACAACTAGGGGTACTAAAAGTCAAGATTACTTCTACAATAGTCTCATTCATTTCATGAGAATCTTAATTAGAAATACAGTTCATAGAAATTTTGTCTTTTTTATTCTCACTTTTCAGTAATGGAAATGACATTTATATTCTGTTTATATTTTATTTTTCCACACCAGAAGATACCATGTAGATATCTGAGGCACCTGGTGTCATGTGCATCTCTGTGTGATTTGCTTCATTAATCATATCAAATCTAGAGTGTTCACTCATCCAATACAAACCCTAACTGCTGATATACCAACTGGGTAGTTCTCTCTCTCGTTCTCTCTCTTCCCAAAACAAAATTCAGCAAACTGAACAGTAATGAATTCACTTCCTCTGGCAAACCCACCTGAAGGTCATGGTGAAGATGACAGCCCCTGCCTGGTTACGTATGATAAAACCATCCTTATTCAGGTCTAGTAACTCTGTCTTCAGCAGATGGGCTTTACGGAGAGACACCGAGTAGTAGCACCAAGCAACAATGGCAGCCACGATCAGCAGAAAGCCTAGCATGCTTGCAATCGTCAGTGGCCGGCCTTCATTTGCCAGTTTCTTCTTAAGCGGGGAGCCACGAGCTCCTTCAGTCATCTGTTGTTCTCCGGGGACAATCTGATACATAATGAAGGCTTGCAGTGAGGTGTGGAAAGAAACAAATTTGGAGGAGTAGCAGCTGCTTTTAACTTGGTGTCAGCGCTGGTGAAACAGTAGCAGTGGAGTACAGCGTCAGTGCAGCAGTATGATGTCTACCTGCACATCTTTAGTAAGGTCTCCATATTTGTTTGAATGAAGGTTAATATGTCCACACCTAAGAGACACAGATGTTCATTTAGTTTACATTTAGTTCAAAGTGCAAAACAATCAGTCAAAGGGTGTCAAGACAAATAAATATGTTGCATACCTGAAAGTACATTTACTCATTTAGTTCTGCACATCAGACTATATGCTACAGTTACGTGCCTTACAAAAATGTGTTCCACTAGACAGTGAGTCTAGGAGCTTTTATCTTGTAAATGGCAGGTAGCCACACATGAACCAATATAATAGGGCTAACAAAACCATAAAGACAGACAAAGTACAGACACCAAGCAAGGATGATAGAGTAGAGAGCACTTTAGGCATGAGTAAATAATGTTTAGCTGAACTGCATCATGCTTACAGTTTTCATTTAACTGCTGTCATCCAGAGCTAAATTTATCCAAAAAGACATCATTATGCTTCTGTTCCAGTATTTTTGTTTTATTTTATTCTGAAAAGATTGGCTGGTAATGCAACCTAAGTTACACATGTTGACTTTATTTACTCACATCTGTCCCTCAGAGAAATGCAGAAATTTTCATCCTACTTTTGCTTTTCTACTAAATGCATTCACCCAGCACAAGCTTTCTCCATACAAGGGCTGTCCCATGCAGTCGTGTTATCACATTAAACAGTAAATAGAAACTTGGGAAAACTTTGACACACATAGATAATACTGATGTACATGAACACTGCATCCCGTTTGTTTTTGTATCTTTTTTTAAGAAAAAAAAATCGTATAATAGTTAAGCTGATAGGCATTTAATAAAACATTTTTGTTTCCTGGTCGATAACTATTGATTCCAGCGTTGACGCTGCAATGCATCAGTGGAGTCTATCCAACTGGTTGTCCACCACGGTGGATTTGGCTTCAGCGTAACATTACAAGCTTATAACGACTGTCATTACGGTCACATTCACTGTAAGATTAAATTGTTCATGGTGTTAATTAACATATAAATAGTAGGTGCTGATAATATGTCCAAACTAACTGTTATTGACGTTTCTAATAGAAAGAAGAGTTACCTTATCTGTGTTTGAGTCGCTGAGGTCAACGTACGTACATTACAGTGGCTGCGCAGGCGCAAAGAGGTTTGGAGTTCTTTGGTCAAAGCGGATTCGTCCATTCGTGTTTACGTCACTCCATGAGTTTCTGGGAAATGTAGTATATACAGTCTATGGTAGTAAGGTAAGTCCGCGGTTCCCATATTAAGTTTAGGAAAGCATCTTAAAAAGCTTTATGTTAATAAATAACATTTCCAACTTCACAAAACAGATATGCATAAACTAAGTTTATTAATCAATAATGTTACACGATGAGTTACTTGTTACCAAAATGTTTTAAATGTAGCCCTTTTTCCTCATGGGCAACTGTTACTAATAGAAACGGTTCGATCTCCGTTTTCTTTTCTACTTCAACAACAAGTGCTGTTTATAAACACAACCTATCCGTCTTCGTGTGGACCTTTTGCTAAGCTAACTAGAATAAATAAATGTAAGACCATAAAGAGTGGATAATATAAAGTTCAACCACTGGGTGCCAGCAATAAGCTATGTAGAAGGAAGATGTTTTCTATTCTGTATTATAGACAAAGTTGTTCTATAAATTCAGTAGTAAATGTTAAAGCAGAAGTGGCAAGGGATAAATTACTTATAATTTCACTTTAGTTTTCCTTTTATGAGCATTAGTAGTACATTTTCATCATGATAGATTACTGCAAGAGTCCCCAGGGGTAGGCTACAAGCCCTGCAGACCATATTCCATATTACCGCAACAACTAAAGTGAGACTTGGAAGAAATTTATACAATGGAATACAAAATTATTTACCAAAAAACCCTACAATCAACAGAAAAGGAAAGGAGCTTTTAAAATTGGCAGTATTTGCTGGACTAGAGAACACTTAAAGTAAAAGTAAAAGCAATTGTCATGCTTGGGAAACTGTTACCAGTTCAACTGGTTGGTCTGTTTTTGTCTTTAGAATAAATTTTCATTTTCATTTCTTTAATTAATGTTTAAATTAATGGACAGAAAAAGAGAGAGAATATTGTGATGACTGTTGTTCAAGATCAATTGCAAAAAGGTTGGGGCCATTGAAAAGTTAAAGACAGGGATTTGCAAATTTCATAAACCAATAATTTTATGAGAATAAAAGAAAATATCAAATGCTGGAACAAAGGAAATATTGGATATTTTTTAAATACAAGCTCAGCTTGACTGGAAGAAACATGCCTGAAGAGCTCAGAACAGGAGGAAGAAAGCTAAAAAAGCAAACAAGCATTGTTGAACATATAGATGTTTCTTTTCTCATTTAGTGGTTGATGAGTTTAGTGAATCATTATTTTATGTTTCTATTTTTAGGATGAAATATTTTGGAATATAGATTGTGGCAAGAGACATTATATTGTAGTCAAGAGGTAGAGACAGAAACTACAACACCTCCAGTATGTTAACAATAAAATGATAGAAGTTATGATTCTTGTTCTGCTGCAGATGTTTTATTTGGGATCTCTGTTCAGGGGATGCACTGAGGAAAAAATCAAAGGAGACAAAGTGACTCATAATGGTGAAAGAGGTGGAGAAAACAGAGGGGAGATGCTGCTGATGCTGGTACTCCTGCTCTGCTGTGTCTCTGCAGCAAGGACCTGCCTGCAGTGCGACCACACCATCAGACTCCTGCATGAGGATTTCATCCTGTCTGCTCCAACTGTGAAAAGCCAAATTGAATTAAAAATGATTCGTGACCATGCCTATGTGACCTACAAGCAGACCAGCCTGGAACGAAAGGGGGTTATTGGTGAGCTCATGTTTCACACGACGTCTCTAAACACTGACTACATGATTCCTGATTCTCTTTTCCTCACTGCCTAGATCCCACCACTCTGTACAGAGCCAAAACCGAGTATCAGAGTGAATTTGATCGCTTCTTGAAAATGAAACCTACTGGTAAGAATAAAAAAAGTATGTAAATGACACTTAACAAGAGAAATGGATGCAATTTTAGGGAAGAGAGATGCAGCAAAACACTGCTAAGATAACTGTAATTATTTCTTAGCAGTTTGAAGATTTGAATAGTTTAGTATTAAAACACCTCATTCCCACCAAACTTTATACCAAATCATGCTTTCATTTTACAGGCTCTATAACATATGTAGCCATTCAGATCATGGAGAAAGGGAGGAAGATCTTAGAGAATCACTTGGACACTTTCATCCGCCATGGTAATCAGCATGAATAACAGCGATAGTTGTGCTCCTGTATGAGGCAGGGCGCTTTGTGCTAGTCAGTGCTGTGCATACGTTTTTCATCATTTGTCTTCCCTCCCTCAGGACTGTGCCCAAACAAGTGTGGTAAGTTTTTTTCTTTCTGATCCTTCTGCAATATCTCTTCATGGAAGCCAAACTGAATACATGCAGCATGTTTACAGGGCGTGTCTATTCCTGTACTTGTGTGGTTTTCAGGGCTTCTCAAACGAAGAGTGATGGATTGCTTCACTTGCCAGTACAAAATGTACATCTGTCCCTCTCCAACAGGCCAGCAGGAGTGTGGTGGTATATTTTCTGTTTGTTTGTTTGTTTGTGTGTGTGTGTGTGTGTGTAGTTGCTTTCCATTATTAATATTTGACACCATGGAAGAATTCCTCTAAACAACTTTGATTCAATTCATTGAAATGTGTAGACATTGGTTTATCCACAAAGCTTTGCCGCTGCTTGTCCTGCTGCATGGTCAACTTTCCACCAAGCTTTAGCTGTGTGACAGATGGACTCACATCTGACTCTACAATAAATTAGTCTAAACAGTTCATATATAGCTTACTAACTGCAAAGTTTATCTCATGTGGCTAAAAATAAGCCCACATCATCATCCATTGCCATGCACCACAGCTGACAAAAAGCAGAATGGACTCAAATGCAGGACTGCCAACCAGGAGACTGTTGAGAGTAAGGATTGGATTTATTAAGTGGAACTAAAGGTGAGGTGACAGCAGAGTAAGCAAAATATTAAATTCATATAAATAAATGAAATGCAAGGCAAGGTGTATGACTGACTAACTGGCAAAGGCTAGAAAGAGCATGACAAGTGCAACAATTCAGACGGGCGAAAACGGGGATTTTGCAAGAAGTGGAAAAAAAACAGAGTATTTACACAGAGGGCGCTAACGGCTAAATAAAGAGCTGATGTGGTAATTACAAACAGAAACCAAATGTAACCATTGCGGGTGTTAAACCTGAAAAAACAAAGGAGCAGGCTCTGCTTAAAATAACAGGAAGTCACATGATCTGAGTACCAAACAGGGCAAAAACTAAATTGAACAGGAGTAAATCAGTTATATTTAACATCAATAACCAGCGAGGGAAAGACTGACACTAAAACTAAAACTAAACAAACTAAGCTGTCAGAGAGAAAAAGCTTCCTCCCATCAACCCTTCTAAACAAGTCATGCAAGTTCAAGTCAACCTATTATTAGCACTGATGGGAAATTCGGTTTACCGACAGGATTCTCAAAGGAAAACATTACAGAAGCAAACAATACATTTAAGAATTTATTCTTCTTCCTGCTCCTTTTCACGCATGGTTGTAGTATTCAATTAAATACAAAAAGGTTAATAAACAGGAAATATGATTGTACACTACTACATGTGTGAAACAAATAAATAAATAATAAAAAATAAAATCTTAAATATAACTGCCAAATAAATACCATGAGTGATCAAATAAAGATCAATAAAAAGCTGTAAATAAATGTGATTTTTCTTTAAAAGAAGCACATCTAAAATAAAATGACTAACATAGACTAAAAACACAACTCAAAATATGATTGTTCCATAGAAATCACTAAAAAGATATAAAATCATGTGTAGTTATTTTCCAAAATGTCCGTCTTAGTTTAGTCCTAGTGGTTTTAACTTGTTTCACAGTGGGGGGTAAAATAAAAAAAAAAACATCCTTATCAAGGCCATATAAATGGTAAAACCCTCTACTTTCATAGATGTACTCACCTAATCAAGTTAATTTGATCAGTTAATTTGACCTAGAAGCAGTAAAGTTTTGCCTCTTTTTGGCTAAAATAATATAAAAATATTAAATAAATAACGACATGGTTTAATATTTCACGTTTTTAATCTCTTGTAATGTTTAACTATTTTTCAGGCTTATTAAGGATCAGATCTTTTTACTTTTATCTCATTGCTTTTTTTTCTAAAGTCTTGTTCTGTTAAAACTTTAGAAATTAGTGTTTTTCATTAGAGTATGTAGATGCAGTTTAAGAATGTATAAATGTGCCCTTAAGTGTGGCAGTGCTGCATGTCCATGTGCCAGGCTAATGAAAAAGATTATTCAAGCTGTAAACAAAGGGAGGATCTCCTGTTCTGCTTCTTCTTACTTTTTTTTATTCTAGCGTACCCAATACAAGCCGAGGAAGGGGGCCAGGCAGTGTTGAACTGTTTTCTATCATGGCATCGTCTTCTGTTGGGGCAACCAGAATATTACTACTCCTGGGCTCCGGGAGTGCCAGGAACAAGAAAGGTTTTTCTCAGTTTGAACATGGCAACATTTAAAGCCATCTTTTATTCCAGTCTAGTAAAAAATAATTATTTTTAATCCCCTTAATCCCACCTCCCATTTGTTACAATTCATTTTGCTTACAGCACTATGTGGATGCCTTTTTTACTTTATACGAGCTCTGCACACACTAACTTTAATCCATCACTTCTAAATTTGTGTAAACAGTTGGATGAAAGTGACTTCACTGCTTTGGTGGTGACACATGACTCATCAGTGGTCTTAAATCAGCTACATGTGGACGAACAGGGAACCTACTGCTGCTCTCTGATAGACCAAAACGGAACCCTCTTCTATAAAGTCACTTTTCTACTTACAGGTAGAGCATTGCTCTCAGATACATCACCAGTGATAAGACTGCCAATTAGGGTGATTCAAGGCATTTTTCCAGGTGCCTTGGCTCAGCAGACATTTGCCACATTTTCCAGCTCTGTTGCTCGTAAACTGAAAATATTCCAATTATTTTTAATTCTGAAAGAAGGACTATGATGGCTTTGTAAAGGTCTTTCTTTCATTCTTATTTTTCAGTATTTTTATTTGTTTAATAATAGATTCACTAAAAGGAGTTTGATTCTAGCTCGAACACTACTTTCATATGGTTATTTGCGCTAATATTAACTCATCTCCTACTTTCTACTAGTTACCCCTTTGCCTCACCAGACTAACAGATCCTTCGTCACCCTCCCCACACTGCCTCGTGGAGACGACTACTCACCTTTTCAACCTACAGTGGACCTGTTGGTGCCAGTCATTGCCATGGTTACAGCTCTGAGTCTTGCAGCGAGCGTAGGCCTGATATTTGTCCTCGGGTGAGAGACAAGTGGGTGGGGAGGAGGAAAAAAAAAGCCTACGATAGGTTTGCAGGAAGGGTGGAGGTAAAGGCGGTAATATGGAGTTATCAGGAAGCATGACAGACAACATGTTTCAAGATTTAAAAAAAGATAGTGTGGTTATACAATAACGATTTATTTGGATTATGTGAATATATTTTAATTAAGAACACCATGAAGTAATTTTTTTTTTATCTGAAAGTATCACTACTTCTTCCAGGAAGTGATCTCAGTTATGTAAAAAGAAAAAAATCAGAAGGTATTAATTTAGACCTTAAGACACTTAAAGGGACACACAACAAACTACAAACCATTTATTAACTTAAAATGTACGTTAACAATCTATTTTTGTTTTATTTATTTGTAGGATGATGATGAATCAACAGAAAACAGAGAAGGAACGACGAAAAAAGAGAAAGGAAGGAAAATACACAGAAGACGCAGTATGACAAATGAAGCCATATACAGTAATTTCACTCTCAAAAGGCAGGAAAGGTTTTCTCACTTCACCTTGTACGTTTTATCTAGTCATCAAACAAACTTCCCATCATGAGGTGTTGTGGCATTTTTGTTAAATGACGTGACATGGAAGTGAAAATACATTACAGGTAAATAAAGCTGTGAGACAAAGCCCAATTCAAAAGGAGTCATTTCTGTTTATATTGAACTGCACATATATGCCACAGGGGAGTTACCGTATGGATCACTGCAAAAATCCCCCCAAAACCCCTCACCAGAACACAAAACACAGTTCTGACCCCAGCAGGGACATGTTAAAAGCAGAGACACTGTTGTCACATGTGCATTTAAAGAGGAAGCAGGGATAAGGTAAATCTCGTGGATTACAGTGTTTTTCTGAGATTAATAAACCCAGCCATCCAATTAATCCCAGATAATCCCGCTGTTGGGAAGGAGGAGGCAAAAGCAAGCAACAGATGTTTTCATCAGAGGTTCTACTGATGTTTAGTTACTCATATAATCATTTAGAGAGACGTGAAAGGTTGTTGCTATATAATGTTGCTGTTACCCCGAGGATACGGTTTCTAACAATGTGATGAAACAATATGAGTAAAAAAATGGTCACCTCTATTTACTCAAGATCACTAATATGATGACTCTTTATGAGTTGTTTGACACGCATGGCAAACCTCTTTTAATTTGTGTCATGTGATTTCAAAACTTTCTGTGATGTCAATTTCCTGTAAAATGTGTAAAAATATAAGGGGATCAATTTATGCTTCTGTCTGCTTTACCTCAGAGAAAGGATATAAAAAAATATCTGTAAATTTGAAAATGAAACTAATCAGTCAACACTGTGTGAGTCACTACAGCCAGGAAATCACCATAAAAATCACAAATCACGTTTCAGTTTTTTTTTGTTTAAGGGAAATTTCTTATCAAAGCTCAAGTCAGGTATTTTGAGTTACTAGCTATGACAACAGTTACAAATGTTAACAGAATACAGTGTGGTAGTGGTATGAGTGGAAGTTGAGGTCTGAATGATGGTGACAGGATGTAAGCGCAGTGCAACTTCCTGTGGGGCTCGGTAACATGGGGGCGAATGCTATGAAAAAAAAAGGGGAAAAAAATAGATAGTACTCTTTAAAACACCCACATACAGACACGCTAATGTCACAATTATTCCAACTGAGCAGATATCACCTCACTGTGGGTTTACATGAATGTGTTTAAAGCTAAAGTGAAGGTTGAGGCTACAGTAAATGCATGCTCAGCCTCTTTTCTTACAGCTGGGATTAACTGCACAGCAAAGTGTGTGTGTGTGTGTGTGTGCTGCAGTGGACTGACAGTGCAACCTAAGCAATGAGAGGGAATGATAAAATGTTCGCGGTGCTGAAGGAGCGGCCAGCCAGCGGTTGAGAAAGAGGAAGAGAAGTGGGAGCTTAAAGAAAGTGGGAGTCAGAGGTTTGAGTGGGAGACTTTTTGTGGTAAGACAGTGCAATTTGAATGTGGCCTATGAGGAAATGAGGACATATACGTCAGATTATACGGCCTATCATGTGAACTACCACACCGTCTCTGACTCCTCTACTTCATAAATAAATACACTGATCATATAAGTTTGTGGTCAACAGAAAACCATATAGAAACAATATAAGTGAACTAAGAAAGCTGCTTTAACAGAAAATATTAGGCTCATGCTTTCCAAAACACTGATCAGGAAGCAAAAGTGGAAAACGAAGAATGGGGCTTTTTTTATATTAAGAGCTTTAATTCTGCTTTCTTAATGATATAAATTATTGTCTCAGCTAAAAGATTACAGCCTTTTAATTCATGATTTCTATATGAAATTACCTTAAAGGCTCGAGACTTAAAAACACTTACTTTACACTTTGCAAGTTTTATGCTTTACATTTCACTGTAAATAATCCTGCTCCTTGAACAAAATATGGTTTTAGGTAATAAGCTTGATAATGTTTTTAAACACACTCCTTAAATTATATCACACTGTGTGTTCTCTCACTGAGAAATGTGTTAAGCTTATATGTGTTAAGTTTAGCTTATATGTGATTTATTCTCCCGAATATCAGTAATGATTCTTAAAAAATTCTGTGCTAAATGAATCGAACAAAGTCCTGATTTGATTTGAGTCCAGACCAAATATTACTGTCCAAAGTTTAAGAACTTACATAAGACATTTTACCATCTATTTAACCAGACAAAGTAATGAAGAAGTATTGTATGTAGTAGTTATTTTATGTTTTATTTTTCACACTTGTATGCATATTTCCTGCTGTGCTCTGACAAAAATACAAATCTTCATCACTAGCTTTTTAAAAATTATTATTATTCACATATTACAACTGTTGTGAGTGGTTTGGGCAGCTTACTTTTAAAATCTTCCCCTTGTACAAAATAGATTGTTTGTATACTTTGTTTTTCATATAACAGGCCAAAAGCTACATTACAGTAAATCCGCTGAATAGGAGTAGTGTATTTGGGAGCCACACTTTGCATTGATTTTATTTTATATAATATAACAGCCATATTGTAGGTTAGCTACAAAATATGCAACAGTAAAAACAACCTATGTCCCGGAAGACGAATACACAAATGTAGAAGCGAGGTGTAAGGTTTTGTTTTTTTAACTTTAAAGCATGAAGAGCCAGAAGCAATTCTGTAGAGACTGGAGGAAGTGCAGGATTAATTTGACCCATTTGGCAAAACTCAGTATTTAACATTTCCTCTGAAGGCTGCAGGCTTTAACTAGCATAACGTCATTCCAAATAAAACACAGGATAGCCCAGAAGCCTACGGTAGGAAAATCAGGTTGACGTCAGTGTCGTGGTCGTGAGTGAGGAGTGTCAAGGTGACCATATATGGCTGTTCCTGCTCTGACGTTGCTCTTTCTGTGGAAAAGAGGGCGGGGTCACGGAGGCTCCGCCTAGCTTGCTGTTATCAATGAAACTGAGAAACTGAGTCCAAAGCGGATTTAACCTACCTAACGGAGAGTTCAAGTGCTCTCTGGATAATTTGCATCTTCTACTTATTTATGAATAATTTTTCAAGCTTAGCTTATACAATTGCGAAAAACAAAGCTGATTCATCATAACAATATTTTAATTTTAGTTTACAAGGATAAAAAAACTTACTTTTGATTTTTTTTTAAATCACCCGATCTTCAACAATGACTTCAAGCATTGAGCCACTGGAAATAAGTGGCAATGAGCTGGTCCACATTCTCAAGACCCCCCGAGACCAGTACACCTCTGACGGGTGTGTGGTACTGGACTGTAGACCCTTCCTCGACTTCTCTATGGCGCATATTTGCGACTCCCGAAACGTCAACTGGAACTCAATGCTGCGTCGAAGATCCAAGAGTTCAGTGGTGGCCCTGGAGTGGCTCATTCCAGACAAGACGCTCCTGGGGCGGCTCCGGTGCGGGGGCTTCTCCCCGGTGGTGGTGGTGGATGAGAAAAGCTGCTCTCTGGGTGAGCTGAAGTCTGAGAGCGTTGCCCAGATGCTGCTCACCGCCCTGCAGAACGAAGTGCAGGCGCAGATCTGCTTTCTGCAAGGTAGCATATACTTTGCAAACTATTATATTTTCTTCTTTTTTTTTTTTTACACCGGACGTGTTAAAATAACTCTATAAAGCTTCAAATGAATTAATAACATAAATAATTAATGCTCTTATTGATTATTTAATCCAAATGAACATAACTGAGTCAACTTTTGAAAATACAGTCTCAAATAACTTTCTTTATGGTACAGTGACCTCTTTGAACTAATGCATTGTGACCTCCGTTTAGGTGGATTTCATGGATTTTCAGAAGCTTTTCCAGAGCTTTGTTACAGTTCTCCCAGCAATCAACTCTCTACTACAGAACCAGAACCACCAGTAACAGGCCGTTTAACTCCAGCATATGATCGGGTAAGATAAAAAATACCAGACAGACAAAAACATCTTTGTATCGGCTACAACTTGGCATTGCATCACGAGGGCTTCATTTAACTTCACAGGGATTAATCTTGATTTTTAAATTGCAGGATGGTCCAGTGGAGCTGCTGCCCTTCCTGTATTTGGGTAGTGCCATCCATTCCTCACGCAGAGAGACACTTGCAGCTGCAGGTATCACAGCGGTGCTCAACGTGTCCTCCACCTGTCCTAACTTCTTTGAGGGAGAGCTTCAGTATTTGCGACTAACTGTGGAGGATACTCTGGCTGCAGATATCAGAGCCTGCTTTAATACAGCCATTGCCTTCATCGGTGAGCCCCTTTATTTTATGACACCTACAGCATGAACGTAAACGAGAGCAGCGTTTATTTGCTGAAATGGCAGACCAAAGTTCAGGAAAGTTTAAAAGAACTCAACACAAATTGGCTTCATTGAAAGTAAAATGCTACAAAACATTTCTAAGCAGCTTGTGCGCCGTAATCCATTTTTATCTTGGATATATGGACAAACAGTGATAATCTGGTTACAAAACAACTGGATCATGATGCACAAGCAGAAAAAGAGGCATGCAAAGTTTATTGTGTGCTGGTTTTGACCCATTTCTTCTTGCAAAGTTTTAGTTCAGAGGAGGGTAGAATCAGATTAACTGCAGCCTCATTTGTGGACGATTTGGAGATAAAACTTTCTATATATATCTGTTTGTTAACCATTATCACTCATGTGAAATGGAACATAATATACTAATTCCTGTTTTTCTTTGTGTGTTTATTTTCCGGTCCCGCCCACAGATTCCGTGAAGCAGAGTGGCGGTCGAGTGTTGGTGCATTGTCAGGCAGGCATCTCTCGCTCAGCCACCATCTGTCTGGCTTACCTCATGCACACACAGCGCGTGCGGCTGGATGAGGCCTTCGACTTTGTGAAGCAGCGGCGCCACATCATCTCCCCCAATCTGGCTTTCATGGGACAGCTGCTGCAGTTTGAGACTGACATCCTTTGTCAGGGATGAAGACCAAACGTATAAAGTGAATTTACGTGGTCAGCTCTTCCATCCTGACTTTGTATTGAACTCAGAGTATTATTAATTGTGCAAATGTTTGCACTATTGAATGTTTGCACTTTTTAAACTCGGACATCTCAGTAGGGTATATTTTGTAAGGATTCAGAGAAAAACTGTTTGTGCTGCTGGTGTTTCATGGGCTGCTTCTTGAAGCTGGCAGAAAAATATGTTGCGAAACTAAACTTCTCTTTAATATCCACATTATGAATAGCTGATTCTGAGCCAGCAAGTTAAAGCAGCTACAAGGTACTTTCCCTGACGTTTTTCACTTGAGGGAAAACTTGGTTATACATATTTTTGAGTGTGTACGTGTGTGTGAGAGAGAAAAAGAGTGTCATTTTGTTTGACTTATGTGCCTGTTCATTTGCAAGGGCTGTTTTATATTATTATGGAAGCCATTCACAGCTGCAGTCACTGTGACATGACAACACTGTGTTTAAAGCAATAGTGAATAAATCTCAAGTTTTAGCAATGAATTCATTAGTGAAAGAAAAGAAAAGCACTAACATGTGTGTGTCTAATTGGTCTATGTGTGAGACAGATAAGATTCAAGCTGACAAAGGTTGTTTTAATCATGTAAATATCATTTTTATTTATTGTGTCCAGATCTCATTATTACTGTTTAACAGTTATGGATGTCTGTTGCCGCACTTTACACCTGCAAGTTTTATTTCACTCTGTTGTTTTTCCACTAAAATAAAAAACTTGCCAGAGAACACACGTTTACTTTGTGTATTCATTTAATAAAATGTGGCAGAAAATAGGATCATTAGGTCTGTATATCTGACCATTCAGACTGAAACCATAATCATAAACAATCATTTTTCACAGAAACTGAAAGTACTGCAAATGCGTGCTGCAGTGCTTTCGCAGCGTGCATTGCAAATGCATGATTTTACATTGTGATCTTGCTGCACTCTCTGTTACTGATTCAGAAGGTTTTAAAACTGCACATTGCTGAGTGTTCTGGAGGATAATCCTACACAGAGTGGGCGTTACAGTCTAAAGTCCTGTTGACCTTCACATCCAATGACAAAAATTTACATCCGCTTACTTGAGTTTTGTGAACAGCTTTGGAGATTCGACGGGGAGTTTGGCAAAACGTATGTGCTTTAGTGATCAGGAAGTTTAGAAAGTCCAAATCTCTGATTTGTGTCATTTTGAGCCGATGACCTGACGTAGAACATCTCCATGCCAAGTTTGCTATGTTGTATAATGTAATGAAACAAAAGTAGTTGGCAACTACTAACTAACTTGTTCTGACTTGTTCTAACTGAACATTAAATGAACAGCTCACGCTCATCCAACTATGTTATGCCACCTGCACTTCTATGTTCAACTTGTTCTAAAAATAACAACTTCCTTTTCTTTCCATCTACCTCTAAAACAACACATATGCAAGTAGAGTATTTATGAATAACTTCTTCTTTTTATTAACCACATTTTTTCCAGTTTCCTGTTCCAAAAGATTTCAAAGTTCAGTCATTTTCTGTTTTCTCTATTTTATTATTTATTTTTTTTTAAGTAAAGTAGAAACAGGACAAGACACATTAAGATAAATATTAGCTTGTATTCTTTGCATATAGTACTCATGTAATGTATGAAAAGTGACAGAAATGAGGTGAATCAAGATATGCTATTTCAATAGGAAATAGATAGATTACAGGTTCATAGATACTCTGTGTCTATAAAAACCAAACTGTTGTAATTTGTGTAAATTGAGGCCTTGAACATGTTCTGGTAAAATGTCCATTGACCTTGTAAGGTAACACATTTCTCTGTCTTCAAAATGTTTCCTGATCTGTCATCTATTTCCATGTAACATGTAAGCCTGTTGGTTTATAAAACCCTGATGTTTTTTTAACCGAAAGTAGCAAAATCATTAATTTATCTGACTTGAAACACATTTTTCATCTTTCTGTCTGTTTTAGAGGTGCTTGTGCTCAGAGACCACTCCATCATATTTGCGCCGAGTTGATATTTGACTTTTTCTTTGGGTAATCCAGTTACACTCATGATGCCACAGTGGACTTGACTGATAGATAGTGGTTAGTAAATAGTACTCTAGAGGCCACGTGGATGTTTGATCTTGGTTATACAACATGTCTGATACAGTTTCCTAAATCTGAAGGCATGAACATTGAGGGGATTCTACTGGTTTCCAGCCTTTCCAGCCTTCGTACAAATTTCCTCAAACAGCCATGAACAATTTCACAATATTATGTTCCAAAGATCTTTAATATATATATAT
>JBAMHX010000013.1:3878460-3913433 GCA_037177515.1 Pseudomugil tenellus
TCTACATCACTCACATGTATGGAAGGAAAGATGACAACAGACCCCAGGTTAAAAAAAAAGCGAAGTTCTCCTTTAAGAATAACATGAGTTGGACAAAAACATTAAAAAGTTATAGGAATGTGGCTCTCAGAGCTCGAACCTGCCTACTCCAGGTATAACTTGTCATAAATAATTGAGGGTATCAATAAAAATTTTGGCTCCTCACAAAAACAATTGAAGATATGATGAAAAGCATTAATTAAGTGGTGAAGCTTTAATAAATGAAACACAAACTTTTTACTTGACAAATAGAAAACAGATGCCCTGATTCTTTTGCCCTTAATGTTGAATATGTTTTTTTCTAGCATTAAATTGGCATACAATCCTGATGAAGAATTGTATGTCCAAACCAGGGCTCCCTGGTGATGAAACACCAGTACATTTGTTTGGGCTTCTTCAAGAACTGCTTCTTTCATTTCTACATCTATTAAGCCAAACAGTAAAACCAGCATGGTGTTCATGTCACAGACAACCTCTGGGGTGTTTTCCTTGTGAGCTCACTGATTATCATGCTTTTACCCAAAGACAGAGTGAGAAGAAGAAAGAGATGATAAGAGAATTTAACAAGGGGGAAGATCAAATCTATCAATAGCTGGTCAATACTGCATTGCATATTTGCAACACTATGTTTAGTAGGACTGAACAAGAAGAATGACATAATGAATGAAAAATTCATTCTTTATACCTCTTCAGGGAATGATAATAATAAAATAACTAACCCCTCCCAAAATTTAAACTATAATTATTGAAAAAGATAAACAAATGATTAAAACACAACACAGTTGATTGTTATCTACATTGAGAGTGGCATGTCTAATGTCGGAAGCATAGTTTGTCAGTTTGTCAACTGGGGGTGCTGTGTGTAAATCAGCACTGTAACCCGTGGTACCGCAATGAGTACAATCATCAGACTGGTTTGCATAGTTACCAGTATGAGATTGTAGAATTTCTTGTATTAGCTTACTTACCTTGCTCTTAATTAATGTCTAGCTGAAAGGTCCAACCATAAGGCTCCTAAACTGATGTCATTCTGACCTTAGTAAACCATCTGCTAAGACCTTGGTCTTGTTGTTGTCGCCGAAGCAAGGCCGGCGTCCTTCCATCGAGGAACAGATTGATGCAAGTGCATCAAAGTCTTTAAATAAAGTATAACAATGGAGAGCCGGAGCCAAAAGGAAGTTAACAGGATTTATTAGAAGGACGAGGAGGGATGAACGAAACCTGTATGGAAGGTGGAGGAGTCCAGGAGGGTTGTAGGGACAAGGAGCAGGAAGGAAGCAGGAGCAGCAGGAACAAACATTTACGTAAAATGTCCGACAAAGACTGACTGAGCAGAAGGATATAAAGCTGTGAGGGAATGAGGAACAGGTGCAGGTGATCAGGGGTAATGATTCTTGTGGCAGGTGATAGTGATTGGGCTGAAAGAGTCCGGAGCAGGGCATGACACAAAGCTCCCCTATCTGACTAGGGCAGAATAGTTCCAAACTTCTGTGTGTCCACGGATCTTTGGAGAAATTTTCCCTGGCTTATGACCTCGTACCATGTCTGTATGTCTTAATGTTTTGTTCCTTCATGTTTTTATGTATGTTTAACTTCTTTTATTCTTTATTGTTAAATTTATATTTTTCTCAATCTAAAGAAACCAGTGTCATCGTCCTTGAAAGGAATAACGTCATCTACAAGATGCTAACACCTGTGTTTTTCTATGTTCCCAACAGGAATGAAACTAAACATACTACACCAAGAATCGGCTACAGCATCCTTCTTGAACATATATATATCTTGAACATTTAACATAGTTACAAGAGAAAACCATTCCCATCAGGCGTATTTAAGTATAGTCTCAAAAGATGGAGGAGAAAGATGCAGTTAGTGTATAATACCAAGCACACAATATAATGTACACAACATTTCATTTTCACCAACAACAACAGTAACAACTACTACTAGTATTTAATTTATCCTAATTGGAAAATCTAGTTCTGCATTTAACTCATCTTTAGACGTGCTAGAGAGCAGAGGGCTACCAAGCCATTTTTAACACACTGAAAAAACTATGTATGTATGTATGTATGTATGTATGTGTGTGTATATGTATCTGTGTGTGTATGTGAAAAGCACTAATATTTGATTTAATTTGATTTAAATTAAAGGACAGGACAAACATTATCTATCTCTAGGAGAGCTGGAAATTATTGTGATGTGCTGAAAAACATTCCACATTCACCAAAATCTTGTACTTTTTCACTGTCCTCAACTTGAGGACAACTAGATTGCTGTTTACTTTTTCCCTGCAAAACCTAAAATTGTTTTCAATCCAACATTTTTTTGTAGCAACTAGAAAACATCAAGACTAGTAAATGATTCCACGGGACCTGTAATGACAAAAAAAACCACAAAATATTCGTCTCAGGCACACAAGTGCTTTGAACAGTTATATTTAGGCTTCTTCTCATTGTAGCCTACTTGTTATTTTCTTAATCTGAACTATTGTAATTTTATTATTAATCAGCCACAATTGTAGTAATATTATTCACATAATATTGTTACTGGAACTCCAGGCTCTGAATCAGCAAGTCTCCAAACATTTTTTACATATCTAAATGTTTAATAAACTGCTCTTGGGTTTACTGTAATCAAAAAAACAAACTAAAATATGCTCCTACAAATCACACCCGAGTGAGTCACGATTGGCAAGTGATTAATGGGGGTCTTGAACCACAACCATCCATCACTTTCAGTAGACATTTTATTCATTACTAATTCATTTTAGCTTTAACTTTGTGTGTTAAAACATTACCTGTGGAAACTGCCTTCATCTTGAGAAAGTTGGACAGCCCAGTAGTTCCACTCTGCTGAGTTGCAGACAGATTATCCATTACATGTCTGTCATCAGTCCCTGAAACGGACTGGCGACTTGTCCAGGGTGTACCCTGCCTCTCATCTGGTAATTGTTGGGATGGGCTCCAGCGTTCCAGCTGCCCTGAAGTAAGTGGTGTGGGAAATGGATGGATATCTGTGATGCACCACCATGTGAGGTCATGGAGTGGGCAGCAGATGGTCCAGGTTTTAAATTATTTTTTGATGAATCCATGATTTTTCTTCATTGCAATGAGGCATTTGGGCATGTAAATTTGTTTTTATCAGTAGGTATAATTCAGTTGTTATCCTCCCACCCTTACCCCCTTGTAGATCCATGATTGTCTTGTCAGAGAACAGAAAGCAGCCATCATCCAAATGAAGAGTTTTTTTAAAGTCCTTCAATAGACCTGGGAAACTATTATTGAGAAAGCATTAAAGATTAATGCATCTAAAGCAGTTTAAATTGTTCTGAGGTGAACAGTGAAGTCTAAAATACGCCATGTCAAGCTCAAGCAAACATCAGCTTTATAGTGCAGTTTAAAAGATAAGCTACAATAATAACCATAATCAATAAATTACATTATATTAAATGTTTTTATTAAAAAAAATAGCTAATCTAAAAATAAACTGTTAAACTCGCTTCTTTAATACAAAAGCGACAAGGAAAAGGCTGGCGACAGAGCTGATTAACAGAGCTGCCTTAGGGAACCCGGACAAACATCATAAGACAGTGCTCACAAAAAATGGAATACAAAATCATCAGACCCAAAAACAAGCGACACATATTTAAGCCAGAAACTGAGGCCTCATCAGTCCTTATAAGACCTAAAGAGAACCCAAGGGAAAGTCCCATCTGTACTGTTGCCTTTTAATTGACCAAGCATTGATTCATATATTCCGGTCTCAGCCACTGCATTCACTCAGCCTTTTATACCGAAGTCTTCGTTGTTTTTCAGTAACTCAAAGTAATCTTGACTGCTGTATTGAACCCTACCATAAAAGGAGAAAATACACCCCTGGATACATGTAGGGGATCAGTCCCTCAGCAAACATAAAGAGAATTCATTATTTAGGGGTAAGCAAATTCATTAAAATCCATCATAAACTTATCATAATTAATGAACTACATTGAGCAAACTTACTTTTATTAAATGATAATGCAATTACTTCACTATTAACGGAAGTAGTGAAACTGTGAGATTTGTGGTGCATGAATAGCGCAATTTAATAACTGATTATCTGCAACCGCAGGGAATGTAATTAAATTGATTATTTTATTTGTAAATGTTTTAAATGAACTCGCTTACCTTCAAGATTAAAATGTTCTTCACAAAATGTATATTTACCATTTTTAAATCCAAATCTATTGCTATGTTTATCATTTCAATGGAATATTTTAATTTTTACATTTTGTATTGTCATGATCCTGCTACGCTCTTCTTGGCCTGATTACTGATGATTTTCACCTGCGTTGGTGCCCATTTAAACACCTGCTCCAGACCTGCTCAGTGCAAGATCGTCTGTCTTCCCCAGAGCACAAGCCTTGTTTATGTGTCCAAGTCATAGTGATGTCCTGGTTTTGACCGTGCCTGCTCCTAACTTCTGCCTTTACCTGAACTTCGCTGGAATTTATTGCTCTCTGTTGTGAACCTTGTCTAACCCAGACCACTGCCTCTAGTCTTACGCCTTGGATTTTCTTCTCCTGAGACCTCTCCGTGTTCATCCCTGGACTGCTCTTGGACCTAGAGATCTTTGGATTGTGAAGTTTGCTTCTCCTACGCTTGAGGAATACCCTGAAACTCTACTGCTCTTGTTATACTTTTTTCCATCTGGCTGCGTTCTGGGTCTCTGGTTCATCGTAACATCTATAATATATTTTATAATATAATCAAGTCATTACAGAGGAAATAACCTGTACCTTTACAATGAGTTTGAATGAGACTTGCACTATTATAAACTCGAGTGCCTATCCCGAAAAATGTTAGGGTTTGCAGGCAGTGAGGCAGGAACCAGGAAGGAACAAACAGGAAGTTCAGAAAAGCAGTAACAGTTTTATTTAGTGATACCAAGGTCCTTGAAGGAGTCAAAACAAAAAGAGAGAGGTAGTGGCAGTACAGGTAGTGGAGGTTCCTTTAGACTTGAATTCTTCACTAACGTAAGACAACAATCTGCCAACGAGTGGACTGCAGATAGGAACTGTAGTAGGCTGGCTGGAAACAGCAGCATGTGAGTGGAATCTCCTATTAGCACCCCCACCACTATACCCAGTAAGATCTCTGAATCACAAGCAGAAAAAGAGAAAATGACAACATGGAAGTAGCAACTTCAATTCCAACCACAAATGTTTTTCACTTCACCACAGATATCTTTGAATGTTTTTACAAGGATCTGGCACTTCCCTTTTTTATTTAATCACCTAGCCGGAATTTAATATTAGATTGGCTACATCATCATCATATGAATTTCTTTAGTTCTCTATTTTTTTCTTGGTGGGTTGAAATGTATTGAGAGCAACATTACAGTTCTTTGGAAAATATAATATTTTCATAGAAGCCCATTAAAAGCTGTTCCACTAAAGCTATGCCACTCCCAGAGGCCTTCTTTGTCAGAATTTGGTAACTTTATTTGAAAGCTGTGGAAGAACAGAAATCTGGGGATTTTGTAAATATTGTCTAAATTTCTAAAAGTTTTGCAAAAGAACTTTGTGTGTTTCAAGCACTTGGCACTGACAATAAAAAACAGATGCTATGGTGGTGTTTGTTTTGCACGAGGGGCTTAAACGGCTGCTAGCTAACAGTACAGAGAGCTTCAGGAGAGAGAGGAGCAGATGTGAACATATAATGACCCACAAGACTGTTTGATATATACCCTAAAGCCTATTCAATTAGCAAAATGACTCATTGTTATTCTTTACTTGTAAGCAAAACGCCGTCCATAGGTTGCACTGATGTTTTTAATAATAGTTTCCATCTACAGCAGTATAGCTAATTCAGTAAGCTAACAGGCTAAAGATAGACTTAATGTCTTCTAGACTTACGGAAGACAGAATTCTCATGAATAGAATAAATTACTTAGAAAAGGATTTTTTTTACCTGGTGAATTTGCTGCCTTCAAAAGCACACTTTTATTCAAGTCTCTGAACATAATGTCATTCTTTATAGTTGGTCAGCAACTGAAACAACTCTCCTCCACTAACACTCCTAATAAACTGTATGACATTTGTTACTGACTGGGTGAAGAAAGCGCTTTGTAAGTCACTTTTTAGAGGTATGGAACTTCAAGTAGGGTCAGCGTGGAATTATTTATACTTTTGCAGGATTTAGTTTGTATCATGTAATTACATTGTTCATGAAAAATATTATCGGGAATAGATTAATAAACAACAAGTAAAAAATACATGTGTATATATATTTTTAAAGAAAGGTTTGGAGAATGAATTTAATTATTTCTCAGGTTTATAGGAGCTGGTTTCTCTAGAGCTGAAACAATTCTGACTCCATTCTATGGCTAACGTAAAACAGACTGTGATTGGGGCTTGTATTTTAGCTGACAGCTTTTAAGATACTACACACTTGTCTGTCTGTCATTCAAAATAACTCTAAATGTATGAGCAAGAAAATGTCTGAACAGAAAGATTACCATGTGTAGAGATCACTCCAAAAACCGATGCTCTTTAATTCCTCAAAACTAGAAGTTTACTCTGAGCTGATTAATCTGAATAACACAAATACTTTTACATTGACCTTAAAGCATAAGGTGGTTCTTTGGACAAGACATAAATACACTGTAAGTACTGCTTCAAGAGATATGATTTTGCTTGAATTTGTTTTAAGGCTAAAAAGCTAAAAGGCTCCCTGAGAGAACTGAGGCAGCCATTCAGGTTGGAGGGTCAGTCAAGGTACTCAAGCTTTAAGCTTTGCATTTTCATTACATTTATCATCACAGATTGATTTTTCTGTAATTGATAGTAATGCTGTGTTGAAAAAGGACAAATAACAGTCCAACTTCTAAATTCTCCTCATTATGCCTATGAAGTCAAGCAAGGTGAGTTTATTTGTATAGCACCTTTTAAGGTACTAGGCAATTCAAAACGCTTTACATATGACATTTAAGGCATTGCATTTGGTGTAAAGAAGCATAGACAACAACAAAAATAAAAAAAAAACACTACTATCTTAAATCAAATTAAGTAATTAAAAACAAGATCAGTTATGTGCAGTTTTCATGCATAGGCCCATGAGAAAAGAAATGTTTTTAATCTGGATATAAAAGTTTCTACATGTGGTTCTACTGGCATTTTTTTCCACTTGTTTGCAGCATAACAGCTAAATGTTGCTTCTCCATGTTTAGTCTGGACTAGTTGACCTGAGTCTTTGGATCTAAGAGCTCTGTTTGGTTTGTATTCTCTGAACATATCACAGATGTATTCTGTTCCTAAACTGTTATGGGATTTATAAACCATTAGTAGGATTTTAAAATCTATCCTGTGACTGACTGGAAACCAGTGTAAAGATTTTAAAACTGGTGTGTTCAGCTCTCTTAGTCCTAGTTAAAGCTCTAGCAGCAGTATTCTGAATAAGCTGGAGATGTTTTATGGTCTTTCTGGGAAGTCCTACCAAACAGAATAAACTTCATCGGCTGTGACACAGGTGTAGTGTCTTCAACTTCTGATCGGTGAGTCATGGGTTCCCACTCCGTCTGAAGTCAGCATGTTGAAGTGTCCTTGAGCAAGGCACAGAATCCCTAGTTGCTCCGCCATCAGTGTGTGAATGGGTGGATAGCAGGCCTGTAAGGCGCGTTGCTCAAAGAGAGATGAAAATAAAGTGCTATATAAGTGAATGCGATATACCATTTTTCTTTGTTTAATTATAGAAATTTTTCTCTCATTCAGGTGTTATTTGCTCCAAACTATGACACAGTAGATCTATTCGACTGCTGTTGTCTGGTGACAAAGATACGTAAGGTTGTGTATTGTTTGCATAACTGTAATAATTTATATTGAAGTTATGTAGTATTTGACCCAAGGGGAGCATATATAAGTTGAACAGAAGAGGTCCCAGGGCTAACCCCTGAGGTAGGATACTTTAGTCCAGCAAGTCCAACCCAGTTTTCCACCTTGTACAATGGGATTCTGTGATCCTCAGTATTAAAGGCATAAGTACGATGGGAAGTTGCTCTAAATATTCTTAAAGCTAAACTCTTACATAACATGTTAACATTGATAAAACCTACATAGGAAATTGGATCCTTTTCAATCCATGATATGAATTAAAGGTTACTGTAATGATGAGTTCTATATAAGTTAACTCCTTCACTTAGGGCAGGACCTCGTCCTTAACCCGCAGAGGGCACTCCACCCTTTTCCGGCTGAGGACCATGGTCTCAGATTTGGAGGTGCTGATTCTCATCCCAGCCGCTTTACACTCGGCTGCGAATTGCTTAAGTAAGAGCTTGAGATCAGATGAAGCCAACAGAACCACATCATCTGCAAAAAGCAAAGACTTGATTCTGAGGTCACCAAACCGGATCCCCTCAATGCCTCGGCTGCGACGAGAAATCCTGTCCATATAGGTAACGAACAGGATCTGTGATAAAGGGCAGCCTTGGCGGAGTCCAACCCTCACTGGAAACAAATCCAACTTACTGCCGGCAATGCGGACCAAGCTCTGACACCGGTCATACAAGGACCAGACAGCTCGTACAAGGGGGTCCAGTACCCCATACTCCTGGCGCACCCCCCACAGGAGACCCCGAGGGACATGGTCGAACCCCTTCTCCAGATCCACAAAACACATGTAGATTGGTTGAGCGAACTCCCATGCCCCCTCAAGGTTTGACTATCCAGCGAACCCTCCTTTTCAGGACCCCTGAATAGACTTTCCCGGGGAGGCTGAGGAGTGTGATCCCCCTGTTGTTGGAGCATATCCTCCGATCCCCTCTTTTTGAAGAGGGAGTGTAGGAGACCATTTTTCCTGTCAAGGACAAAGACACTGGTTTCTTTAGATTGAGAAGAATATAAATTTAATAATGAAGATAAAAGAAGTTCAACATACAGTTACCATTGAAACATGAAAGGACAAAACATTAAGACATACAGACATTGTACGAGGTCATAACCCGGGGAGAATATTCCGCAAAGATCTTTGGATCCCACAGATGTCTGGAGCTATTCTGCCCTAGTCAGATACGGGAGCTTTTTTTAAAGACTTTGGTCACATGGTCATAATCTGTTTTCTAAACATTTCCCTGATTGAAAGGCTCTGGCCTTGATTGGGCTACAATAACCAAGGTCTTAGCATATGGTTTACTAAAGGTCAGAATGACACCAGTTTAGGAGCCTTATGGTCAGACCTTTTAGCTAGACATTAATTAAGAGCAAGGTAATTAAGCTAATCATTTAATTCCTCTACAGGAGACCACCACCCCAGTCTGCCAGTCCAGGGGCACTGTCCCTGATGTACATATGATGCCATAGAGGCGTGTCAGCCAAGACAGCCCCACAGCATCCAGAGCCTTAAGAAACGCCGGGCGGATCTCATCCACCCCCAGGGTCTTGCCACGGAGTCCCATGGCCCTGCTTCCTCCTCGGAAGAAAGGTTGGTAGGATTGAGGAGGTCTTCGAAGTATTCCTCCTCCTACCCACGATCACCTGCGGTGTCTGCAGCAATGCGGACACTGTGCCGGTCTGTTGTGGTGAAGAAGGAGCTGAGCCATAAGGCAAAGCTCTCGATTTATCAGTCGATCTTTGCTCCTACCCTCCCTATGGTCATGAGCTCTGGGTAGTGACCGAAAGAACGAGATCACGAATACAGGCGGCTGAAGCAAGTTTCCTCCGCAGGTTGGCTGGGCTCTTCCTTAGAGATAGGGTGAGAAGCTAGGTCATCCGGGAGGGACTCAGAGTAGAGCCGCTGCTCCTCCACATCGAGTTAGGATGCCTCCTGGACGCCTCCCTGGTGAGGTGTTCCGGGCATAACCGGGAGACCCGGGACATGCTGGAAAGATTATCTCTCCCGCCTGGCCTGGGAACGCCTTGGGATCCCTCCCGATGAGCTGGCAGATAGATGTGGCTGGGGAGAGGGAAGTCTGGGCTTCCCTCCTTAGGCTGCTGCCCCCACGACCCGACCCGAATAAGTGGAAGATGACGGTACGGACGGTAATGATGAGTAAATTCCACATGTTAAATTTAGTCTGCAATGTTGTCAACATAAGTGTTGCTAATGACACTTTCCTGCAAGACTTTAAAAATATCATACTTCTGTCTGATTTTCAGGTTTCTGAAAAAAATATTTACCTTTATGCATTCTTTCCTAGTTGGAGTGTGCTTTCATGTGTCCTGTAAGTGTGTGTGCAACAAGGTGGAACTCTGCCATATTTAACAAAGAAAGCATGCAAAGAGAAATAACATGCTGTGATGCTTATATAAAGCTGTTTTAGAGGACATGTAACCTTCAGGCTTCAGTGTTTTTGCCTCAGGTTTCCTCTTACATTTGTGAAGTGAAGCCATTTAAATTAAAATTTTTGCATCCTTTTATTATAATCTATGTTTATATTTCTGTCATTCCATGAGGTAATCCTCCAAAGATCTAATTCTCCATGAACACTGAAAGGAAGAAGGAATTTTATAAAGTGAATCACAAGCCAAATCTCAATACTTGTCACAATAAACACAATTGTCTAAAATTCACTAAACTGTGTAAATTATAGTTGTTGACGATTGACGATTTTTGACCGTGACAATAAGTGACGTTTTCCCATGTAAAAGTGTGTGAAGTCATTGCATAATTTGTCCATGGATTCTTTGAATTTGATTAACCCAAACATGTGGCAATGCTGAAGGTTTTTGAACTTCCTCTGTTGATTGATTTGAGACAAATAATGTACAACTGTGCTCACTTGATTAGATACATTGATACTGACATGACCAGGTATTCATAGATAGACTAAAACAGAGTTATGATATTCTGTAAATATGCATGCCCCATATCTGGTGTTATACTCTGCTCCAGACACAAGCTCCTCACACTCCTGCTCCCTGTCTCATTGGCCTAAATACCTTCAACTGTTCTCAATCTTTCACCTGCTACATAACCTCAATTTCTCCAGTCACTCCCTGTTGGACATTGATGATGTTACATTGTCCCACTTGGTTCCTTTCCCTGGTTCCGGAATCTCTTCAGCCTAACTTTCTGGTTCTGATCCCTGCTGTACTCCTGGGCTCCTCAGCATTCATCTCAGGTTTACCATCATCCCTTCATATCAATAAACATTGTTTACCTTCTGTTTGTCTCCAAGGGGTCTATTCTTTACATCTGGATCATGACATAGCCTTAGATTAGTGCTTGTGAATGCACTCAAATGACAGAATTGTGTAACTTATTTCAAGACACCTTTGGTTTTTGTCGCTGAAGATAAAATATAAAACATCTAAAATGCATAAAAAAATCTCTCTGCAATTTTTTTATAATCACAAAATGTCTAGCATTAAAAGTGCTTCAGCCATTATAGCAGGATGAAATGCACTTAAGTTTAATTTATTTTTTTCTAATAATGTGACATCTTATGAGCTTGCAGCTGTGGTAATTTATGCTTTGAGAAGTTTGTGAGTTCTTCAAAGGTTTCAAGGCTTAGATAATTAAATAATACTGCATATATTATAATTGAGCTCCAACTGTAAAATACAGCTAAACAGAACAAGCGTTTGTATGGTTTATTAGTCAGATTTGCTTTAATGACTTTAAAATCTAACAAGGCTTCTTTTATTAGGCTACACTTAGATACTTCAGATATCTTCCTCACTCCAGATATTTTCCTCTGCGAGGTTGCTTCTAAAAAGTCTTCCTAATATGTAGAAGTAAAAATTAGCAACTAGTGAAAAGTGAGAGAAATTGAAATCCCTGCTCAGCTCTATTATTACTGTGTATTTTTAGGCTCTGACAGGATCAGTGGTATCATGTCATTTCACCCTCTGATGGAGAGGAGAGGAGGAAAGCCTGTATGCGTGTGTCATGTTGGTACATGAGCTAATCCTCATTTCTTGTGACTGCAAGAGCACACAACTGTGTAGCGACAGTTGACAGAAAGTGGATTGACTTTATTAACAGAAACACTAACATCCATCTGCACTGCTTTGCTGAAATGTCATATTGTAGAAATGAGTGTGTGGAGTATGAGTAAATCATGGTAGATGAGACAGATTTGCTCACAGCAGTCAAATGAGCTTTGAATCAGAAGTTTTCTCTTGCCCTCACATCTCATCCCTTTCTCCTCTCATTTTTGATGTCTTCCCTATTACCACTGATTTAACTTGTCTGCTTGTGAATACCCAATCACTCTGAAGATGCCACACTTTCATTCCCAAAAAGCTTTATTCCTATCATTCTTTTTTTTACTTCTTATCTCTTAGTTGGGATGGCAATTATTCATTGCTGAGAGGGAAATGTGCCATATGCAATTTATACAGCCATAAAAGGAGCTTGTGTGTGGCATGACCTTATTTGCTCACCCAGGCTCACACAGACAAACATATGTGTATCTACAATGTGTTTCAATGTGTATCAATCTACTCAAATGTTAGAGTATATTTTATGCTTATAAAAGTATAAACTGTTCCTCCAAACCAATATTTTTATAAATATTTATTTGTCTTGATATTTAATTAAAAATGAGAAAATACTTTGTGAGTTTTCTGTTCTCAGTATCCTGGCGTTTTTTTTTTTGTTTTTTTTTTTTATTTTCTGTCTCTTCCCAGGGCGGTACTAAATGTCAAGCCACAAGCGGTCTTCATTGGATAAGCCCATGTCCTGCCTCAGAATAAGATAGGACAAACAGACTTTAACATGGTTAAGATTAGCATTGGGCAATGTTGTGTTTGTACGCCTATTGTTTTAATTCCCGCAAGTAGATGTTCTGGAGTGTATCCTGCCTTTGGCGTTGTCCTCATGGTCTTGGTCACAGCCGTTCTTTCAAAAATACATTGAATTGGCCACTTAGTTGCTATGTGACAAGGGGCCATAGCAACAGCAGACAATCATCACTATCACAGGGAATATTTTTGTATTGAATGTATCTGTGACAGCGGAGGGAGATTTAAAAGAAAATTGCTCTGCTGATTCTGACGAGCAGTGTGGTACATTTTGAGTACTTTCCTGTTTCTCACTGTAAATCTCCAATATACGTCACACAACAAATAAACAAAAACAACCATATGAATATGAATACGGCCCTAGTTTTCAATTTTTCTTTTGATTTTTTTTAACCTGCTGGGATATAGCCTATTTTATTTGCATATGGTTCTTTGAAGTACTTGAGTGTCTTCTGTCAAGCATCAGTTCTTGATATTTGCTGGTCTGGTAGATAGTGATTGCATCTGTCTACAGAAGAGGTTCTTTGGGAAATAATGTGGTTACTCCGAATTTGTATATTTGCTTATGAGGGCTATAGATGTAACTTATCAGAATTTCAACTTGTTTTCTGTTGTCCAGCTGCAGGTTTGTCTGCATTTTTGCCTCCACAATATTTTTCCCAGTTCTACCTGAGGCATAGTTGGGTTTATGTCAAGGTCAGATGAAAAATGTAGCTCTCCATCATATCTCCACTCTCCACCATTTCTGTCTTGAAAAAGCCTTGAGCTTATTATTTCTTATATTTTCGTTGCAGTTTTTTTTTTTTTACAGGTTCACGGATAAGAGGAACATTATTGCTGCTTTAAATGTCCCATATTACGCAAAATAGATTTTTTGATGAGCTTTTAACCTTCTATGATTGTTAATTGTACCTTAAAACAATCCCCCAAGTCATTTTATTTTTCATCCATGCGTTTTTGTAGTTTTTATTGCTTTAAAAAGAAGAATGCAGCTTAAGCAGAGCAAACAGCTGACTCCATAGCTCCGATGCGGCACGGTGGGGACACCCACCTTCTCTACCTGAAAGCGTTAGAGTCCATGGCGCCTCCTTGTCTTCTCAGTACGGGCGGGCAGGGGAGCAGTAGAGACACAGAGCAAACAAGAGAGATGCAGACCCAGGCTTTCACAGTTCCGACTACAAACCTCTCAGCAACAAATTATTGGTATGGCAAAAATATAGTTTGGTGCATGTTGCAAAATTATCATAGATGTGCATAGGATAGACTGTGAGATGGCAAATAAAGCGTAACATGGCCCCTTTAAGATCACGCAGTATCCATCCAAACACGGGATAAGATACAAATGAGGCCTGGTTAGTTTTTAAATAGAACAACTACACTCAAATCAGTTACATTCTATGGAACATGAATAATAACTTTTCTTTGTAAAAACCAAAGAAGTAATTTTCACCAACAGGATTTGATGGGACTATTTGACTGAAGAGTTTCAGTCCAGTTAGCCCAAAGATTAGGAAATTGCTTTTGACAGTCCTGTCAAAAGTAATTTGACTGGACTGTTTATCTATAAAAAATGAAGAAAAAACTACATTGATCTTGTCTTTTCCTGTCTGTGCATCATCTCTGTCAGTTTAAGAGTCTAGAGATTAAGATTTAAATGTGTGTTTCTGTGAGGAAAAATTTAGCTGTATGCTTTTCTTGCCCAAGTATTCTCAGATAAAAAGTAATGTGTACCTCCTGGTGTTGTCCTCCTAATAGAGCTGGGTGAAATGATAAAATATTTTATCATAATTTTTTTTTTTTATCTTAATCACAATATACATTCTTTTTAAAGTCTACTAATAATGACCACAACATAAAACACATTTACCTACATTTTAAAGTTTAAATGTTTAGTGTTGTCATGATCTCGTTTTCTTTAATTTAACATACATGTCACATGAGGTGGAAGTTCCAAATAATGTAGTTGACACATTATCTTATTAACTCATAGCTTTGAGAATCAAACAGATGAAAGTTTTGACACTTGCACTCGAAGAAGGGCAGACCATTTGCATTATCTGCTCACATTTTCATGTTCACTGTAAAGTTGCTGAGGGTCTACACTTTTCAAGTGACCATACTAATTAGGTATATTTTCTTTTTGGCATTCACCAGCTAATGCCAGTTTGCACACAACCAGCATGTTTTCAGACCCCTCCAGTCACTTCTAATGTGAAACCGCATATTTCTAATTTATTTTCAGTAAGCAGCAGTGCTGTACTTGCCCCTCCCTCATCTAGAAGCACTCAGGAGAGGCTCAGTTGTCACACAGCAGCATTCCCATCTCCCAGCTGCAGTCAGAGCAGGAGATGATCACCTCTGCTTCATGATTAGACAGAAAATGAAATGTGCAAAGCTGCTACTGGCTGATCCACCCCTGGCTTACTGTCAGATATTAATATCTCCTAATGGAGCATGTGAAGAAAAACATTGAAATAGTTACTATGACATGTTGTAGACTCCCTAATTAAGAACCAAACTACACATAATAAAAACAAAATTCATATATTTGGACATAAGGTTTTTATGTTTGATATATCCAGCTTCATCCATTACAACTATATATATATATATATATATATATATACAGAAGTTTACTTATTCACATTTAGGCAATGATGTTACTTAGCAACATTAGTAACTTTTGGAACAACCAATAGCTACTTTTATTACTGAAGAGTTGGCAACACTGATCTTTATCATTTTTTTCTGAATCCATGCCAGTTAAGAGGGCCCCTTGTCATCAACTCCTTCAACAGTTTCAACCTCTGATTTTGTGGCTTTCTTCAGCCTCACTCACATATTTTCTTCTGGTTCTGGTCTCCGACTGGCTGAGAGTAGAAAGCTAGGGGAGTGGGAGTGTGTTGGATAATACACAACTGACTGTCTCAAGTCTATCACAGAGAATATTGTTATTTTTTGCAGGATCTAATTTTGAGGTTATTTTATCACCAATTAATAGTTCCCATTGTTCCCCAAGTATCAAAATAGGACTGAATGCAGATTAACACCTTTACAAGATATGAACCTTAACACATTCAAACCCAACAGCTTTGTACAAACACTGAAACTTTGGTAACAACATTGCATTATCTGTTTAGCCCAGGTGGAAACAGGAACTTGAGACACAGAAGCCAAGTGTGACAAGTTTAGAATGATGTTTTGTTTTAGTTTGCCAATATAAAAGACAAAACCAGTTAACTCTATTCAGTTGCATAAATTGACAAAAGTATTACCTTGATATCGGAAGATGTTGCACAATACAACTTAAAAAAAAGCTTTGAGAACTAGCTTTTATTTCCCCGCTGGTGTTTCAGCTGGAAACCACAACCAAAAGAACCAATATGCAGTTTTGAATTGATACATGTACACCAGACCGGTTTTTCTGTTAATGAAGTAACTGTTGTTTGTAGCTATTTCACATCATCACTGACTCAGAATACATGAAAAGTTCTGTAGTTTAAAGTATCCTATAAACATATAACATATAAAGGACATATAAATAATGACCACATGTAATGTATTTAGAAATACACTTTTTAGTAGTAAATGGTAATTAAGGCATTACATAGACTTATACTACATTAATTGTCTCTTTTTTAAGGACTTATGGTAACGAAGTCATGCTGGTATCATGGCAACACTGTTTGTTCAGTCTCACATCCTGATTCTCACCCTAATAACCAATTTGATTTTAGCTACTGGGTGAGTGCTACAGTCAAAGACGTGATTATACTTATGTCTGTTTTTGTCAACCCCAGTCAACTGACACACAACCCCCACCCTCTCCCTTTCCTCCTCCTCCTGAGGTGTCACTGACTGCAGAACCACAGGAACAGGCTTGAGGGAGATTGTCTAAATTTTATTCCTCTCCTTTCACTGTTAGCCTTGTTTCTATTCTCCTCAAGCATATGCTTTCACACAAAGATGCTATTCTCTCTCTTAACTGCTCATCGTGTCACACTTTCGCTTGCCAGGAGACAGTTGGTGTTCATCTACAGTCTTGTGGGTGCATACGTCTATAGAAGTCCTTTTTTATCTCAGCACCCAAAACCACCACTTCTACCATGTGCCATGATCTTTCTGGCAAAGCTTTGTAAACAAATGCCTAAAATTATGCTATTAGTATACAAGTTTTTTCTGACTTTGCTTAACTAAGGTGAACATATTGGAATCCTTTTGGGTCAACAGCATCAAAGATTTCCTCATATTTGAATGAAATGGTTATGTAAATTTTTTATAGTGTATTATGTATAAAGTTGTCCTGTCCCAGCAAGAGAGGGTGCTTCCTGGACAAGTCACTAGTCCATCAACAGCATTTTGCTCTTCATTTTATAGTTCATTATAAGAATATAACAAAGTATATCTAAATCTATTTTTGTGATGAATTTTGTTTCTCATTTCTTCATTATTGCAGAATCTTTTAGGGTGTTTGTACTATATAGCATTTAATTCAGCTGTATCAGCATACATGTTTTAAAAAAAGACTAGGAGGAGGGGGGACAGGGGCATGTGTTTGGACCGATTTGGACATTCTGTGCTTGACTCTTACTTGCTTTCTCAGTTTATTTGACAAGAAGAAATTCAGTCGTGAGTCAGGAGCTTGTTGACGTAAATTCAATTCCACACTGGTGGCCTCTATGTACCCAAGTCCTTTGTGAAGCATTGTTTTTGCTACTTCATGTTGTAGTGCCTGTAGAAGCGTCACTTCTGCATGACGTGAAGAGGCTTTTGGAGTGTTTATTTGTTTCAGTATCCCAACAGGAGTCATTGCTTGTTTCATATCTCAACCAAATTAACACTTTCATTTTATAATGCCGCTTGAATTCTTAATAATCCTGCACCTCTCTGAACCTCTTCTTTTTCCATTTATTAATTTGGTTCCATTCCTTCTCTTTTGCTATCTGTTTCTGGGGCTCAGCCTCTGTCAGTAAGGCAACCACTTGGGAACCAGAGTGCATTACTGGGGTGTTTATTCAAATCACAGATAATTTGTTTGGCTCTATCAGAGAGAATCGGCCTGTTAGATTTGTTTATCTTCTGGTTTTGTGTTTGAGAAAGCAAAATAACACATTTTTAAAATAGACTCTAAATTGCTCATAGGTGTGAGTGTGTGTGTGCATGGTTGTTTTAATGTGTGTGGCCCTGTGGTAGACTGTCGACCTGTGCAGGGTAAACCCCGCCTCTCGCCCATTGTCCTCTGGGATTGGCTCCAGCCCCCCTGCGACTCAATTTGGGAATAAACGATAGAAAATGGATGGATGGAATTTAGTTAGATATGTTCGCATATTTCTGTTAAAAACAGTGATACAAATGTCCAATTTGATCTAAAGTAATATATTAAAAATGTTTTCACAACAATTCACATTTAAATGAAAAACACTAAAAGAACTGTACTTATCTAGAGCTTTTCCAGCTATGTGAGTCACTCAAAGTGCTTTACACAGCTTGTCACATTCACCCATTCACACACAATCATATCCCAATAGAGTGCCGGTTCAGCAGCTCGTCTCCTAACCAGGACAAAGAGGCGTGAACAATCTGGTGCTGTCCTCACTTCACTGGCTGCTGGTGAGATTCAAAACTGCTTTTAAGATATACAATATTTTTCTGACTTAGTTAAAGTTCATTAACCCTCCAGAGCCCTTAGGTCACCTGACCAGATGGTTTTGAACTTTTGCAGTTGTGGGTCCAACATGTACAGAAATAGACTCAAAATGTTTAAAACACATCTTAAGACCCTCTTATTCACCTTGGCCTTTGGCTGAGTAGAGTATTGTTAATGATTATTGTATTTTTAATATGTGCAATTCCCTGGAAAGCACTTTGGCAGCCTGTTGGCCTTTACATGTGCTGTATAAATAAACGTGACGCTGACGATAGACACATCAGGGAGCAATGCAGCTTTCAGTGTTTTGCACAAGGACATTTAGGCATGTAGTCAGAGGAATCCTGGAATCCATCCACCAACCTTACGGTTGGTAGACAACTGCATTTCTTCCTGAATACATTTGTAATTCTTTGTCAAAGCCATAAAAGTACATTTGATTGAAAAATATTGTTTTAGTTGTACATGTATGATTATAGATATTATAGATGTGATTTTGAAAAGTAATTTTGAATCATGAATGAGCTCATAGAGCAAAAATCTCATTTCAGCCGAGCTCTCAGTTACTGGTAAATGTAATGGTGGATGATTTAAAAAAAACATGGAAAAAGAAACACTATCAGGATAAAATGTAACCCACATTTCCTCTTGTTTACATTCTTTTAAAGAGACAGTCATCCACTAAAGCATTATTAACTGCCTTCACGCTGACATGTTATCCTTTTGTCAACATTTTTGCTATATTCCCATAACATTAATCAACTGCTCTGCAGCGTTCTCAACTTTTAGTTACATTGTGATCATGCCTCACTGGACACTTGTCAGTGCTCTAATGGCATTGTGCTAAGTGTCATGCACAACCCTGTGGACTGTTTTTCATCTATTAAGCTTTTTTGTTTGTTTTTTCAGCACCGTCTGCTTTTCTTTAATTGCACTACTGTTGGGTAAAAGGTTACTTTCCCAGCACTAAAAAGGCAGACCTAAAAATGTTCTTTTTTTCCCCCACAGTCATCTGGTGTGTGAGTGAAGTGCTGAAGTTGACACCAGTATTCAGATGTGTGTATTGCAAATCAATGTCACTATTTACTGAAATGACAATGATGTGAAATTAAAGTCTGCCCATGCAGAAAAAGTCAAATTTATGAAAAAGAAAACATATTTGCCATTTCATTCATTTGAGACGGTATTTACTTTTATGTCTTGAACTCAACTTTTAATATAAAAGTTTGCTAATTTTTATAGGAAAAATATCTTTTTGATAGACTTGTCTACACAAAGCCCCATGTTCTTTAGAAAAAAAGAAAATGTATAGCTTGTGTGTATTTTGGAAATATGACTTTTGGACAGGTGCTGCACGGTGGGTTGGTGGTTAGCACTATAGCCTCACAGCGAGAAGGTCACTGGTTTTAGCCTTGTTTTGAACAGTGACTTTTCAGAGTGGAGTTTTCATGTTCCTCTCGTGTTGGCGTCCTGGTACTGTGTGATGGACCCTGTGATGGACTGGCGATCTGTCCAGGGTGTACCCTGCCTCTCGCCCAGTGATTGTTGGCATATGCTATAGATACCTACAACTCTTCATTGGAATAAGCAGCACAGATAATAGAAGGATGGATTAAAATCAACAGGCATTGGTTAATAATTTAAAGTGTAGCCACTGTAATGTCCTTCCAATGTTGAAATATTCGGAAAATCAATGAACACTACAAAAGTCATTTTAGATTGAAATGTATCTTTTATTCTGAAAAATATGACCATAACACATGTAAGGGGCGTTTTGGTTTGAACTGTTTTCATTATGCTATTTTTTCTTTGGTGCTGTATGAGTGTGATTTGTTTCTTTTTCTTTTTTTTTACTTTTCCAATTCAATCCAGTCTACTTTATTATATCCCACAACACGTAATGTCATGTTTCATCACAATCCCCGCCGGATGGTCTTTGTGTGAGCGCAATAACTTGAACAATTTTCACAATTGGATTTTGATACTCCATATACATGTTTAGGTCCCCAAGAGGACAACCCGTATCGAATTATACAATTATTGAATTTATGGTTGTCCCACCAGGTAACGCTTTATGCACAAAAAATCTGATTTTTGGACATTTTTCATGTCATACCGGGCTGGTTCAAAGTTTCCACACCAGGTGGAGCTTTGTGACTGAACATGTGCGTCTTTATATTATTGTATTGTGTCTATTCGAGGATTGGGAAATAGGAGGATTGGGGGCATTCAGGAATATACCTCTAGTCGTCACTTCCGTCAGCATAAGCCTTATTTAAAAAGCACATTTTCAAATCAGAATGTCTACAAAGTGCTTCATATCAAAAATCAAACTATCAGTAAATAAAATATAATAAAATAATAAACGATGAAATACCACATTTAAAAAAGTATCTAGATGGAAAATAGGTTATTAGAGACTAGAAATGTTAATTTGTTTTCTTTAGCAGAAGTTGCAGAATGAACTTCCCCTCTCCAGTGTGACTTCACCGCTCTGACTGTTCTGACTTGAACATGAACCAAATTAAAAAGTTTTCTTCTATTTGGTTTAGTTTGACCTGATATTGCTAAATAACATTCCTTATTCAAATCATACTTCCGGAGGAACACTGGAATTGGTCACAGAATGACTCTCCTGCCACACATTAGGAATTGGAGCAATATTCCTTTTATTATTAACATGGGCAGCTTACAAGGCACCAAGACAACCAAATCAAATAAAGTAGGGGAAGGTTCTTAATCATAGAAAATACTAAATCTAAGTCAGTTATTAAATTTTTCATTATTCATTTAACATCAGTGTGCATAACTTGTTTAATCACTAAGTCTCTGCTTGCAAATCATTATCAGCCCCGAAGATTACAAATGGCAGGATTATAACCACCATGAAGCTTGCTATCATTTGACGCAAATACAGTTTTAATTAGATTCTTCCGCACATTAATACTTTTAGAAATATTGACATCTTACACATATTGATCATTTTAAAGAAAAGGAAAACGGAAAATGATAATGATGCCCAAAGAAAAAAAATTAGAAAATAGAGCAATAGGGAAATGCATTTAGAGTTTTGAAAATTGATCTCCTTTCTTTCATCGTATGTATGTCAGACTTGCATTAAACACTGATTATGCAATGTCTGTTTGCTGCAATTAGACTTCATTAGTTTTCTGGCAACAGCCCAACTATAACACTATCTGAATACAAGGCGACTTACTTTCTCTTTGCTTTACTCTCTGTTTGTCTCTACACTAAAGCATACTGGATTGGTAAATAAACACCCGGTAAAGGATTTATGGAGTTTAGTCATCTGTCTGCCATGCAGTTCTCCATATAAACCTTCCCTGATAATGAAGGTTGTCTGAATAACGTTCTGAGGGAACAGTGGGTTTAACTTGCAAACGTGTGATTTTTACCACAGTATTATCCTGAACTGCTACGGTTACATTAACAAGTCAACATGCACAGCAGCAGCATTGTATTCATTTGACTGAAAGAAAGAGCTGTTGAAACAAATGTGACAGGTCACAGTTACAGCACTGCAAACATCTAATCTCTGTGATTTTTCTTGCAATAATTAGCTGCAGCACCAAGCATTTTTTCACTTATCTGATTAAAATGAGAGGGAGACGTCGTTGAGCTATAATGATGCTGTCTTTTCATAATACTTTATACAGCTCCCATGCTGCACCATTTAAACGTGTTTTCCAACAAACAATGACAATGCAGACAAGTTGACCTTTGTGGGAGCAAACCTGGCATCTCTCTTCAGCTAATAATAGCTACATTTTTATTGTAGTTTATGTTCACTGCTTAGTATGATTGAACATTTAGGAAAGTGACGTTCACCTGTTTCCATCCACTATTGCTATGTTTTAGAAAACCACCATGTGCTTCGTAAATATAGACATTTTTCCTGAAGTTGATGCACTGTCCAATCTCACAATCACAAATATGATATGCTCACTGTGGCTTTTTCCATCACTTTTGCAGAAATTTCTGAATCAAGGGGTAAAGATTCAAATTTTCCAAAGCATCTGAGCGCATCATTTCTTTTATTGATGCTGGCATGTGCTGGCAATGCACCCTGATTGCAAATCAACATCATACATGCTGGGCCCTCAAGTCTCACACATTATTTATAAGATAGAAAATTCAAACTTTTCACATGCTTTAATGCTACAGAAAGTCAGAAAGTCTTTCTAAAACTGTACACCCCCCCCCCCCCCCAATTGAATTCTAAGGGAAGGCACGTTTATGTGTAATGTAGAAAACTAATCAAAATGCTTTACATAAAACATTAACGTGTTACAGCAGGGGAGCAAGAAGCATTTAAAAGTCAGTTAAAAAGAAATAAAAAGAATTAAAGAATAAACAGAAAAAGCCCAAATAAAGTAGATAAAATGCATGATTTAAAAGTTACAGTGTGATGAATAACAATTGTTTAGATGAGAGGCTGAACACAGACAAGTTTTAAAACCTTGTAATAAATCTGCGGAAACTTTCAGCAAAGCTGCATGAGAGGAGCAGAAAAGCCGAACGCTAGCTCTACACGTTTTTTTAAGATCTGGCAACAGAGACATGTTAACCCCGCTGATTTTAAGGATCTGGATGGTTGATAACAAACAAGAAGACCCTGAATATATTTCACCCCTAAACAATTCAGTGCTTAACTCCTTCACACTCGCTGCACAGAGGTTGAGATGAGGAATGGGTGAACATGCATTACACTGTGTCAGAAATTAATGTGAAACACTTGCATTATTTCTCAGTGGTATCAGCACACTTTTGAGGGTTACATTATATTAAAATTATTTATTGCCACCCATCCTCCCTCTCTCTGTGACTTCTTTATCCCATTTAGAAAAAAAAGATTTCCAATATAATGTTTGAGATTATTTAAACATTTTAAATTACACATCAGAAACATTTTGAATTTACTGTATTAGTGTTTTATTTTGGAGACAGTAAACCCAGAGTTTATTCTATGAAGGCTTTAGGCAGCTATGTTGATGCTGAAAGCATGCACTTTTGTCCTATTAGAAAAACTGAGCCAAACTTCAATAAGGGAATTAATAACGAATCAATCATCATCACTGATAACTGCATGTGTATCAATGAAATATGATAAATTCCTAGTGATAGGTGGGAAATATTAATGGAAAAGTGATCTGTTTTTGCATGAATGAATTCAAACGCTTCAATAGGCTGACGGAGCAGGTCAGGTCCTATTTAAGCGTGCGCAGAATTATCATACTGTGCCACTCTCAACCCCACACAGTGAACGATCTGGGTGGGTGTTTTTTTTTCTTTGGCTAAAAAGAACAGATGTCAAGCCCTATGTGGACGTTTCTAAGTCGCGCTACATCTTGGTTCAATGTTGTTTGGTGTAAAAAGAGGATGATGCACATAAAATGATGAATAGCAAAGCAGCATAGGCCAAAAGCATAGATAAAAGCTAAACTGGACCATCTTCATTACTTGAACACACAGTTTTACTCTCTGACATATTTGTTAAGCTGCACCAAGGCTTGGGTAATAGGGCAATAAATAAATCATCTCATAGGGGGTTTTATGTATATATATTTTTAAAAACCGGATCTAATACGCAATGCAGCCGCATCTCTGCACCCTTTCTACCCAGCCTCTTTATCATATGGAAAACACTGTAAAAATTATTCCCTTGATGTTGGACGTGTCTTTGCTGGATTTTGTAGACTTTTGCTGACTTGTTCATCTCACAGAGAGCAGCATCACTGTGGTCAAGTGCACACTTTAGTTCTGTCCAGCTCACTTCCCTCTATGTGTTAATGCTTTCAGAGAAGACAGTGGCTTAAATTAATACATACATGTACATGAACCTATAGTTCATATATACAACTCAAATGAAACACATTAGAGATTCTCGCTGTCATGGTTACAATGACAATAGACATTAACATGGACATTGTATCCTCCACAGTCCCATTCTGTTTTGCTGCTGCCATTTCTAATCTGCCCTGAAACTTATTACGTCATCGAACCCTTTCATGAATTAAGCACGTGAAGACATCACAAAACTAATCAGAATAAGCGTGTACATGGTTATTTTTTTCTCCTGATCCAATCATGAACAAGTTTATACCATCCCTCTGGATCAGATCAGAAATGATTTAGGACTGAAGCCATTCAGATAAACGTTTTTTTTTTTTTTTTTTTTTTTTTTTTCTGATTGGATCTTCATTTAGATCAAAAGTGCTCCATGTAAAAGTAGCTGCTGTTATGTTTCTGACTTCTCATTCAAGATCCATCTCCATTGTGGAGATTCCGAGTCTTGATGCTTTGTGTTGAACCAGTCTACATTCATACCAGTTTAAGCAGAACTGAAGAGGGATGACTTTACTCTGTGGAAGTAAACACAAGCAGCTTGTTGATTTCGTCCTAAAAGTTAATGGTTGAGTCGTCAGACTCCCTTATAACATAGTTTATTCAGATAATCAATCTGCGCACTAATCAGATGTTTTTAGTGCAGAAAAAAATTTTTCTTCTCTGTTAGATATGCAAACATAAACGTAAAAATATGTTTTGCAACATGACAAGAGCTTTCCACGGTTGCAAAACGGAACCAGTTCTGTGTTTAGATTTCATGTCTGTGTTCTCGTGTGCATCTCTTAGAAATAGAGGTGGGGGAGCAGAGCTGAGCCTATTGCTAATGGGGGGGGGGGGGCATGGTGCCTATTTAAAACTGCCAGTGTGTTTATATCTTTTCCCTGGCATGTGGTGAGGTGTTTAACACTAAACTTGGCTGTAATGTTATGCAGCTTCCTAGTGATTTTTTTTAGTCTCTGGATGCTCTTGCTCCAGAATTACACATTATGAAAGTGTGACTGTGCTGTGAAAGAAGTCCTGAATGCAGGTCAGCAAGTTTCCCTTTTTTTAAGAGGGAGAAATTCTATCCATCCATCCATTTTCTACCGCTTATTCCCGAACGGGGTCGCGGGGGCCTGGAGCCAATCCCAGCAGCCAACGGGCGAGAGGCGGGGTACACCCTGGACAGGTCGCCAGTCTACCACAGGGCCACACACACAGACGAACAATCACACAGACACACACTCACACCTAAAGTCAATTAAGAGTCTCCAATCAGCCTATACCCAAGCTGCATGTCTTTGGACTGTGGGAGGAAGCCGGAGAACCCGGTGAGAACCCACACTAACACGGGGAGAACATGCAAACTCCACAGGCCACCGCCCGAGCCGGGGATTGAACCGGCAACCTGCTTGCTGTGAGGCTACAGTGCTAACCATCTCGCCACCGTGCAGCAGAGGGAGAAATTGTAAAAAAAAAAAAAAAAAGTTGTCCATAATGGCAAATTTGAATTATTTAATAAAAATAAGCTTGTTTTTCTTTGCCAAGCAACAGTAAAATGATCTACCTTGCTGTTGTGCATTAGACAACTATCAATGCAGGTAAAACTAAATACTGTTTTTTTATATTGTTTTTCAGATAAAATACTTTGATTTTAATTGGCAAGAGAAGTTTTCTGTTTAACTACAAAATGTTGAGAACCAGATGGTTAATGGATTTAAGTTGTTTAGACTCAGTCAGAACCTGAATCATAAAAAGATAAGCTGGTTGTGTGGATGTTGTACTCTGTACAGGAGGAACAACTCTTTTTTTATGCATACTAATATAAATGTTTCTTTTCATGAAAAAAGTTTCAATATTTGTTTAATTTGTTTTCAAGTGGAACAAAAAAAAACCTCAGTTACATTTCTTTGTGTAAAATAAAAATATAAGAAATTTCAAACTAATAATGTGACGAGAATGTAAATATTACTTCTCGTGAAAAAAGTTTCAATATTTGTTTAATTTGTTTTCTCGTTGAATAAAAAAAAACCTCAGTTACACTTCTTTGTGTAAAATAAAAATATAACATTTCAAACTAATAATGTGAGGAGCACAGCAAGCTTTAATACAGGTATGTGAAATAGCCCTTTACACCAACAGTTTGCTGAAGAAGCAAAAAAATCTGTATGTCCTCTGAAAAATCTTCCAGCAGGATTTATATATTTTTTCCAATTACTTGCTTTTGTCCTCTCTTTATTGTTCTCTTTTCAACTTGTACTGTGGTGATTAAATTGGCTCAGAAATGTAATATCGGAGGTTTTAGTTAATTCAATTCTTTTGAGACAGAGGCTGTAGGCTAAAACCACTTTCTTTCAAGCACTAAATTGATGATTGCTTTTGGCATTTTTTTAGCTCAATATCTTTTTTTAACATCTAATGGAGGAGATATGATGCAGTAGCAGCCGAGGTAGCGTTTTCACTGCATCTAATAGTATCACGTTATTTTCTTTTGCAAGTATTTTGCTTCATTTAGGAGCTATTATGAAGTCTTTTATATACACTTTATTATTCATAAAATGCACATAATACAACCTCTGTTGCTTTAGTTTCCTTCTTTGATTATATTTTCATCAGACTGATATCCAAGATGCTGTTATTGATGTATGAGCAAATGTATGAGCAAAAATTCTCAATAGTTGCTTAATGAAACTATCATTTTTAGAGAATTCCTTCCCATTCTGCAGAGAACAAATGCATAGTGTGCTGTTTTTGTGCTAGGGTGACTGGAGAAGTAAAACCCAAGTGTTTCTCAGATTAAGGAGGAGAGAAGCTGACACAGCACAGATTTAGTGGAGAGAGGACGCTACGGGGAGAGAATAAGCCAGCACAGACAGTGAGGAAGGGCATAAATCAGGCCTCAAGAGGACTGAGAAACTACAAAGCTTCTGAGACTCACAGCAGAGAAGGAGGGATTGTGATTGATAGAGGAACGACTAGTCTGTTGTTTATCACTGAAGTTAAGAAGCTCTTAAGTAGCCTTATGCTGTGGTGAGGGAGAAGCCAGAGATGAGGGATGGGCATGGCAGATGAGAGGAAAAATAATTATTTTTAGGTGAATGTTGGCAGCCTAAGGGCATATTCTTTAGAGAATACTGACAATAAAAAGTCATACACAAGAGATATCAGAGTACAAAGAATTATGGTGAAAGTTTTATTTCATATATTTGTGTTGTTAAAATGCAAAAGCTGCAGTTTCTTAAATAAACTTAACACTGAGTTTTAGTCACCAATTATTTCTGCTTTACACTCAGGTTGATCAACTATTTGTCACTTTTCATCTGCATCAGTGTTGCTTTAATCCCTTTTTCCATGATATTTAATGAATTGTTTGCAGCTGTTTGGTTCCAGCTTTGTTCTAACTGGCAGTATTTTTATTCTTGGTGGATGGTAGAAGGCTTTTTTATTTCTTTTTCCCCTCTCAGGATCCCTCTAGAGGTTTATTATTTTGCTCATCGGTGGTTTAAAATACAAAAATAAAAGAAAATAATAAAATAAAAAGTATGTGTTAAGGGATAGGTCTCAACATTTTAAATTTTGCTTTTTGAAAACAATTTACTAATGCACAACAACATGTTAGTCTTTTATTTTCCTTTTATGAAGACTAGATCGCTTGTTTGTTTTTTTTTTGTTTGAAAACCGCAGGTCTGGTACTTTATACTAGTATTTCATGTACCCTTGTAGTTTTTAATGTGTGTAGTTGCTCTGACATTGTTGTACAAGTTGTAACTAATTTCACCCAATCTGACATTACTTGAGGAAAAGAAATCAGTTTTGTGTGGACCAGATGTTTTTCTTCTTACAAAAACATGAGACATTACTATGAAATTGACTAATTTATTGAAACGGCAAAAGATGTTTAACGATTCAAATTTTTTCATCGTTTTCAATTTTCCAGAGATGCACTGATCACTTGGCTGGTGACTGCAATTGGACAATTATTAGCTTGACTTGCTATAACTGGTAGATAAGGCTCAGAAAAAGGGAAAAAAGAATTCATGAGTATGAAAATCACGACATTTCTGGCAGCGATGGCTTATTGCATTCCTCCTTTTTATTACTCAATGCACTTTTCATTATTTCCAAAAATGACAAATATTGCACTCTTATTTCAGTTTTAAGATTTGAATAAATGTTTGTGCTGTGATTGGATGCACTTTTTTAGTTTATGATGTGTAAAAGAAGGAAAAATGTTGCAGAGCTATTCTGTGATGCAGAAGATATATGATCAAATATTTCCTCTTTAGTTGGCTTTTATTGTACAAATACTGCTGTCCAATAACCTGGGGCACTTAATTTTTGGTTTCCAGTGCTAAATAAAAGATGGCCAAGTAATCTGGTCTGGATCGAGAGAAGAAAATGACTGTTCTTTATCGATAATGTGAACATACACACAGTTTCAAACAAAACAAAACCAAATTAATAATGACAAGTAGTTTCAAGTTGTGTAGTTTCAAGTATTCTGACTAAACACTCAATTAAACTCTCTGTTGATGATATTTCTGAGTATATTATGGTCGATAACCTGTTGGTCTTTCTTCACTTACGCAATGAGGTTGATATCCTTTTATGGGAACACATGTCCTAAGGCACGGTTTTATGGATGACATTTAGCACAGTTGTCCATTGTTTTGAGGATTTTTGTAAGTTAAACAAAATAGTATCATTTTTTCATATCCCATACTTAAATGTTAATTAACCTGGAGGTTTACACAATGTAATTATTTTGATGTGTTAGTTTAACCCCTTCAGCTCCTGCATCCATGTGAATGGACAAATCATATTTGTTGCTGTTTCTATGTTAGAGACAACCTAAAATCAGTTGGCCATTTATTTGCCCAGCATAAAAAATACATGTCTGAAGGGGTTGAAGTGTATAAAAAGACAAATAAAATGCTTAATATGACATGCAAAATATAAATATTTTATATTGGTAGCATGCTTTTTCTATTGTAGCTTAATGGACTTCATACCCACAGATATTAGCATGCACACTATACATATGTAACTGGATTGTGCAATAAACAATAATCTCCCTTTTCATATTTATATCCTCGAATATGGAACATGGAATGTTGAGGATATTATGGTTTCATCACAACCACCACTGCCGAATATCCTTCGTGTGAGCGTGATAGTATCATTTTTTCAAATAGTTTTCACACTAGCATGAAAAATCAGAGTTTGCCTGTAGCTCTGGAACTATTTACAGTTAGAGTTTGATAGTCAGTATACCTGTTTATGTCCCCAAGGGTACAACCTGTATCAAATTTCACACGGTGGCGAGGTGGTTAGCACTGTAGCCTCACAGCAAGCAGGTTGCTGGTTTGATCCCCAGCTCGGGCGGTGGCCTATCTGTGTGGAATTTGCATGTTCTCCTGGTGTTAGCGTGGGTTCTCTGAAACAACTTGGAAACTTTTGAACCAGCTGAAGCTGTCTAGGGGACATTTTAGGAACAACCGAATAGACTGTTTTATCTATTCTACCAAGACAAATGCATTGATAAGTTTTTTCTAAATCCTGCTGAGACATTAGTCCTTTAATTCTTGAAGTGTTGATTAAATAGTGACTCGCTGACTTCATAACTGTCATAATGTACCTAAACTACTAAAATTCCGGTCTGAGTCCCAGCGTACACCTAGATTTCTATTTTTGTTGCTAGTTTTAAACGTGGTTGTTTGCAACCAAGCCTTGCCATTTACTTTTTCTTCCTTGGCTCCAGAAAACTATTATTTCAGTTGTGTCTTTATGTTTGTAATTTAAGGATAATCTGGCACATCCAATCTTAAATTTGATCAATATTTTTTATCAAAGTTTGGATTGGATTATCATCTTCTTGTAATGGTCATCAGCATAGCTAAGATTTTTTTTCTTGCATTTCATAATTTGAGAATATGGGATTTCATCTATGTAGATGTCAAACAACAGTGAAATAGAGCTTTAGGCAACTCAAATCGTTAAATAAGTTTGCTCAGATATATAGTTATTTATTGATACCAAGTGGTCCTTGTCTTTAATAATAGGACTCAAGCCAATTACTTGCAGTGTCAGAAAGTGCTTCGTAGTTTTTCAGCCAGTCTGCAAAGATGTTATGGTCAACCACATTAATATTGCCTCTCAAGCAGATGCCATTTAAAACCTTAGCTAAAGTAGTCTGAGTGCTGTGGTTGAAAACGAAATGAACCAAATGAAAAAAAAAGAATCACAAATTAGCAGTGACATCATGGACCAAAAACAATTTTCTAGGCTTTCATTTTAAGTGAGTGGTGATGATATGAGTAAGGGTTCTTCTCCAGCAGCTTCAAAAAGCTTCCTCAGGACTTTCTCGGTTAATCTAGATTTATACTATTGTACAGTACAAGCCAAGCATGGAGCTGCAGCAAACAGACTAAAACTTAATGTGTTGAACTGTGTATGTTACCGTCCAGCAGAGATCATTATCACTGCAATATGAGAACGTTTTGCAGTCCTGGTTACACAGCATCACAGCAACAAGGCCTGTTCCATCAAAAGCGATGGGTATATCCCTGAACACCCCCAATCCTTCTATTCCCCAATCCTTGAATAGACACAATACAATAATATGAAGACACACATGTTCAGTCACAAAGCTCCACCTGGTGTGGAAACTTTGAACCAGTCTAGTACGACATCAGGACAGGATGCCTCCAGAAGTCATGACCTTTTATTTGCACTTGATTTATGGTCAATGAGACAAATAGCTCCAGAGATATAGCTAAAAATCTGACTTTTCGTGACTAAAGCGCCACCTGGTGGGGAAAAAATGAGTCAGATAATTGTGAAATTTGATACAGCTCGTCCCTTTGGGGGCCTAAACAGGTATACTGAGTATCCAAATTCAATTATGAAAACTAAGTTATTGCGCTCACACAAAGTATATCCCACAGTGGAGGTCGTGATGAAACCATTATATATATTATATACCATTATATACATATATAAACACTCCACGTTTAGGGATATAATGATGAGGAAACTGTGTATTTACAGGTTCGACTTAGCTGACCTTTAGCTGGTAGCTGAAAAGCTGGACAATCAGCACATGGGGCAGTAAGCATTTTTTTTTTTATTGCAAATCATATGGTCTTTGCAGCTTTTAACTTTATTTATTTGCATATAAATTCCGAACATCGTGGAGCACTAGCTCCAATTCATAAATAGATAAAAAATAATGACAATATCTTACTACGGCATAATGAAGAGATTAAATATTTGCTGCAGATCTCAATAGGTGAACTTTGCAATAAGTTAATAAGAATTGGAGAAACTGAAATTTGTGATCTTTGCTCTATTTGCTCCACCCTCATATCCTATCCAAGTGTGGCCATTCCTAACAGCCATAACCAATCCCTGTTGATACAGCTGGGTGATTTCATACTTGCAACTGTTTGGCATAGTTGGTTGTCAAACGTTGTTTTCATTTGTCCTGCTTTCAGTCATGCATTCTGACATTCTGCCTTTCAGTGTGTCACCATCTGTATTTCTTATCTGTTGTTTCTATCATTAAAATTAGTGTACCTTGTTACAAAAATATGCAGTCTTGTGTTATCAACCACTAACACAAGATAAATCTTCTTCAAACATGTCAGAAATGTAATGGAGCTGGACCTGCAAGCCCTCTCCAAGACTGGAAGCTTCAGCCCTGCTATGGTGAAGATAATATCTCACTCCATCTCAGCTGAATTTCCAATGTCATACTTATTCTCGTTCCTGGTGGCATTACTTCCATATGGATTAAACTAAAAGTTTTTCCACATTGAAAGAGCAGATATAAGGGAATTTAGTGAAATGTGCTATGCAGAGTGAGAGAGAGAAGCTGGCAGGGTACTGGATGTTTTTGCAAATCCCAGAGGTTTTCTTCTGTGAATTTTCTAATGAAACAGGTGTTCCCCTTATCCTGCTGATATGAGAGCTGGGAAATGAGTTCACCCCTGCCTGATTAACATTCATATTGAACAAAGCAATGAAAAGGTAACAAGCCTTTTGATCACAGTCCCTGTAATTTGACTTGGAACAATGTGGATTCCTTATTCAGATTTAATCTTCTTTGACCTGCTGACAGTAACAATTTCACAACTGACTGATCATGATTAAGGGTCACATTTAAATAAATGATGTCACTACAGTGAACAAGCTGATAATTGAAATATGTGGTAAATACCTTCGAAGTTTGTAGCATTTCTTCATATGACTTTTTAAGCACACGTTTTTACTTTGATTAGCAGCAGGATGGCAAGTTGTTTTTAATGTGACAATAAAATAAGCTGTTAATCTGTCTTGAAACAAAAAATATCTAAGAAAGCCTGAATAAAAGTGAATATTTTTACGTCTTTATTGGAGGTAAATTGAACTGTGGACAGTGGTAAGACATGTAAGGTAAGCTAACTTGAAAACAATCTGATTTCAAAAGCAAAAAGCAGCTATCTAATCATCATCATCATTTATCTGTGTAAAGACAGAATGAAGCGACATAAGTAGAAAAATACAGTACTTTCCACATCTTGATGTTTAACTGCACATATTTTCAAATACATTTGGTCATAATTTGTGTCAAAATGTTTCAAATCTGATGTTTCAAAGTCTTTTTTAGCCAGATAATGATAATAGGTAGCATGTTTATTTAAGCATGACTTAGCAACATAGTTATCTTGTGACATTCCCAAACTCTGCCTGCCACTCAGGTCTGTTTGCCATCGGCAGCACCTGCTGAGTACTTACTTCCCACGACTGTGCACGACTCAGCGTATCTCAAACCTCTGTGACAGTGCCAGTCTCTGTGTGGCTCTGCGCTAATGGGTTTCTTTGAATCATAAATTGGTCTTGAAAGGAGCGAGACAAAGAGCTCATGATTGAGGACTGAGAGGTAAAGAGTTTGATAGATTTTTCCATCATTAATACAGATTGTCTGCACATAGTCTCTATCATGAAGGCTAATTACATGGATTTTCTCTGTCAGTAAAGTATTTTACCAGAGTATAGGCTTCATTCACTATGCATGTTTGGACCTGCTGTAGAGAATTTGCCAGGTCACAGAAGGGCCTGTCAGAGGACTTTGTCTGTAATTAATGACTGTGTGGCAGCAGCATGTTTCCCATTAGGCCACCAGAATCACATCCCAGCCATGTGACTAAGCTTTGGCAGTCTGACACTCTTGCTCTAATAGAGTTAAACAGAACCGCTTAGGCTAAATTGTTTATGTCACTGTTTCGCAGTCATACTATAAAGCATCAGCCACTGAACAGAGAGCAGAAGCTTATCTGGTGATTTTAAGTTAACATGTATAATTGCTTCAGATAAACTTGTGTTCTTTATCTCACTTTATCACATCTTAATTTTATCAATAGAGTCTGTTCTGTTCACCATTTTTAAAAAGTGTGCATGTGTTCAGCGTATGTGATGGATGGTGACCATCACCATAATGCAGGGGTCTTCAATGGTGGTCCTTGAGGGCCGGTGTCCCTGCAGGTTTTCCGTGTGTCCCTGCTGGAACATACCTGATTCAAATCAATGTATATTAAGCAAACATGTGCAGAGCTTGTCTGAGTTCAATTCAGGTGTGCCCCAGCAGGGACATTTGGAATATGTGCAGGACACCGGCCCTCGAGGACCAGGATTGAAGACCCCTGCATCAATATGAGGTGTCCTTCTTTGAGGCAGTAGTTAGGTCTAAAAAATGTATTACTTTTTAATGTAGCTTGTTAAATGTTTCTGAAGAGGAAATTATGATTAAAGAAAAAAAAAGTATTAAAAAATTGTCTAAATATATTTGCCAGCAATGTAACCTTAAGAGTTCTCCTTTGGTGTGTTTCACATGAACAAAATCACATTAACTCACCGTGTGAACCACTGCTTTACACATGGTTCTGATGTGATTATGTGGATGCTTTGCTAATATACTTGAGCAGTCAATAAACCTCCAGTGGTAAAACTATTTCTATTTTAAGCTTCCAGGACTCCTCATCTGGCTTTGGTGCTACTTGATGAATGGCATACAAGTCATTTGCTCCTAGAATTTGTTTTCAGTGGCATCTTTAATTAATATGGACTAGCATAAAACATATATGTCCCAAATGGTGCCAAGGCCAATTGGCATTTCAGTTAAGCCACCAATGCACAATCTCATAGCTACTTGTTTTTTAACAAGGCCAGGCAGCCTTGTTTATAACCTTGCTTCTTACCTCCACTCTATTTTTTAAAAAATATTTCTAAACACACAAAGTATGTTTAAAAAGTTTAGATTAGATTTGAAATTGTACACTTAAGAAATGTAAATAATTCTAATTGATTTTGTAAACTATATACAAGTGGTAGTTGGTTCTGATATTAATTGTTTAAAATCAGTGTCACTGAGGAGTAAATATGCTGGCAAAAAAATGTCCTGACGCTTTTTAATATTTAAGAGTATAAAAATTTGTCAGAACATAACAAAAATAACAAGACAATCCAAAACAGCACAAAAAATAAGGATTGGACTTGATTTAAAAAATGAATGAAAAACATTGTTATTAATCACAATTTAATCAAATAACAATACTTGTCCCAGAAAGCCTTATTACTTAATTTAAATGTAATCCAGTGGACGACTGAATCACAATAAACACAGATATTAAAATATATATATATACATACACATACACACACACACATATATATATA